>ML111048.1:34663-70448 GCA_003697995.1 Taxidea taxus jeffersonii
TTTTTTTTTTTTTTTTTTTTTTTTTTTTTTTTTTTTTTTTTTTTTTCCAAACCAGAATCTATTGAATCTCCAAGCACGTGAGACAAGCAAAGTGTAAGAGGGTAGGGGGTTTTCAAATATAAGACCATAAATGAGTAATTTTCACCTTTCCTCCCAACCCTTTTTTGTCGTCGGTCGTTCTCTCTGTTTAAGGACGCAGGAGTAGGCATACGTCAGAAGGAAAACTGGCCAAATAAGAAGGCAGTTGAGGACCAATTATTGGGGGTGGAGCAAAATCAATAGGCATAGCAAGAAATGGACTGAAACTCAGAGGTTGAGGAGGTATAAAGCAGTGAGCAGTAGGGTGAGAAGGTAAACAGGGAGTATAGGCCAGTTCTCCACCAGGTGCTGGAGTCCTCCTGGTGGGAAAGAAACATGAGCTAGCCTTTCCTTGCCGGTCATTCTTGTATCTCCTGGAGGCAGCTCCATCATTACCCCTAATCTAACGGTGGGGATATGTGGGGGGGCCTCTAACTTGTGGATGGAAAGAACCCTTGACCTGGCAAAACCATGTATAACCTTGCCACCTCTCTGAATGCCCCCACTGCTCACCATTGCTCCCCCATCACCAGTGCCAGAGCGCTGCCAGAGAATCCCTGGGACACATTAAGAGAATCCTGTCCTCTATACCTCCAGCCTGCCAGCCCCTCAGATATATTTACTTCTGCTGTTGGTAGGGACTCTTTGGTAACAGCAAGTGGTGGCCCATAGAGGTGTTTGTGAGCTCTGGAACTCTGGACAGGAATGCAAGCTCCTGCTGTTTCTTTCTAGATTTGGGGTTCTCTTTCTGAGGTTCCCTAACTTTGCTTCCTAAAGAAGTTGAGAATATAAGAAACTAAAGGCTCAGTGAGACTAAAGTCAATAAAATCAATGTTGAAGGGCACCTATGTGTTCAGTTGGTTAAGTCTCTAACTCTTGATTTTGGCTTAGGTCATGATATCAGGGTCTTAAGAGCAAGCCTCCTGTAGTGCTCCATGCTGGGCCTGCTCCCCTCTCCCTCTCCCTCTACCCCTCTCCATTTCTCCCTTTCTCTCTCTCAAAAAATCAATGAAATCAATGAAATTAATGTGGAACTATAATTCTGTCTTCTTAAAAAAATTTACTATATCTTAATTCCATTCCATTATGGAATTATTCCATAATTCCATTATGATGAAGTTTAACCTTTGAAAACACTGTTTTTGAAATATTAGTAATAGTCATAATCCTATGTGTGTTTTTTTAAGGCATAATTCTTCCATCTGACAGTGGCTGATGTTTTTAAGTTTTTTTAATATTACAAAAACATTCATGGGAGTTATGAATATAAAAGTGAAGAATGTTTTCAGCAGATGGTTGATACAACTCTTTGTCCTTATTTAAAGTAACCTCTGTCACATAATTCCACTCTGCACCTGTTGAGAATGTGATTATTCAAGTCCTTGTTTTGCTTGTAAGACAAAACACTGGGCATTGAAGTGAGATGCATTGAAATTTCAAAATTTAAAATCTTTTAAGTTAAAAAAAATATTTAGAAACACTTATGCCTTTTTCATAAGTTTATGTGTTAGAGATTATGGATGATATTTCTATGAAAGATCAAAGACATTCAAAAATGAGAAATAGATGTGGGAAGTAACTTTATACTCACCAGGTATTCAATGCACTCTTAGGTCCCAAGTACAACCGCTGATTTCATTTTCATCACTTTCATTTTCATCACTTTCATCATTTTCATCACTTAAAAGCAAATAACAAACAAAATGCCAAAACAACAGAACACATTTTGCACTCACTGAGTTAATTTAGTATGGGACTGAAGTTGTAACTGTCAAAATATTTAGAGGAACAATATAAAATAAATTCCGACTTGTAAAAACAATTTTAATATCATCACTCCTAATACAATGGGTTAATTATTATCCAGCTAAATTGTATTAGGCTATTGCAACACTTATAAATTTTGAATATACCTGTTATTTTAGATTTTAAAAAAAGAAAGAGAGAAAGAAAGAAAAACAGAAGATTCAATCTTGACTCAAACATACAATAGTTTTGTGACCCTTGGTTAGAGGACATCTCCAGTCTCACTATTCTCCTAAAGAAAGTGACAATAATAGTTCTACTTTTTTGTGATGTATGTAAGTCTACCTACCAAGCCAGGAGCTCCTGGGGAGGCCTAATTCCCCTGTGGGTGTCATTTATTCCCAATAATGATTATAAGCATTTTTCTATATAATGCATATTGTATATGCACTAACTCTAATCTTATGGTCTATATTTTATTAATATCATTATGGTATTTCACTATGAGTAGACTGATAGTGGAATGATTGACATTTTGGACCAAATAAGTCTGGTGTACTGAGCCGTTCTGTGCACCATAGGATGTTTAGTACCATCCTCGGCCTCTGCCCACTAAATACCAATAGATACATCCCTTTGCCCCCATCACCCTAGTTATGGCAACCAAAAATGTCTCCAGATATTACTAAATATCCCCCAGTATGCAAAATTGCCTACTGTTGAGATCACCAGAATAAACTGCGGTTCAAAAGTGTGCCAGAGCTTTACTGGATTTTAGTGGCAATAATATATTAATATTCTGCAGCACCTGGGTGGCTCAGTCATTAAGTGTCTGCCTTCTGCTCAGGTCATGATCTCAGGGTCCTGGGATCAAGGCTTGCATCTGGCTGTCTGCTCGGCAGCACTTCTGCTTCTCCCTCTTGGCTCTATGACCTCTCTCACTCTCTCTCTCAAATAAATAAATAAAATCTTTTTTAAAAAATAACATTTATATTTATATTCTAACATATTTTTTGATTGTTCAATTTCAATAAAACACAATAAGAACAAGCTTAACAGTGCTTTTCTTCAAGTGAGATGAAAATTAGATTAAATAACAGTTTTCAAGACACAAAATTGAAACAAATTTTGAAAGTGAGATAAAGAAAACTAGGACTTATAAAAGTGACTCAGGGTTCACTTTTGTTCAAAAGATCATGCATGCTACCCCAACCAACATTTATCTTAAAAACATTAAATTGGCCCTGCAAGGTGACGTTTAATGAAACGGACCAGAAGTTCAGGGCAAAAGTACAGAAGTCATTTTACAGACCTGAGTAATTTTCTATGACTAAGGCCCCTAAACTTTCCTGGGCCTAAGAATTGTCTGCAAGTAATTTTATATGCATAAACTCTCAGATACCAGAGATTAGATTTAATAGATCTGTGGTAGGACTGAGATTTACATCTTACCAGTATCCTGCAAAGTTCTGATGCAACTGACCTACTACATTTTACAAAACTTTGGAATTTCATATGAAAAAAGTCCTGAGCCTGGAATTATTACCATCCTCAGATCTGAAGCTAAACCTCTATTTCTCAGTATCAAATGGAGCGAGAATAGGGTTTTGGTCACTATAACACCTTTTTTCTTTTTATGAAGTATAATTGACATAGTTTTATGTTTCGGGTGTACTATATGGTGATTCCACAGCTATTTACATTACAAGCCTCTTAGAAAAGTTGTGTGAATCTGTGTGTGTGCTTGTTTTTGTGAATGCTGTGACTCCATATACTTGATTACTTTTGTAGAAGAAAAATTGCTTTTCAATGGAAAATTAACTATGTTTTCTGTAGCATACAAATTATCAGTTTTGTATTGATAATTGATAGTAAAAAATTATCAGATTTTGTTATTTACCTTGGCAATTCTACTTCATGTGATATGAATTAACTGAGTCCACTTCCCTTCCCAGTCTTAATTTTACTATGGAAAATCAGTTTTGTGTCCATTTGCGAGTAATCCAAAATTCCTTTATTTCATGTAAGTATGCGCTGTTTTGACTTTTCTTTTGAACTAGTTATAACATCTGCCTAGTTCTTTTATAGCATATGAGGAAAATAAATTCCTTAACATGCATTTATTTTTCTATCTATATAGGAATCATGACTTTACTTTTTTCTTAAAATTACCTTTTCACATTTTTGAAAATTTTGCTTCATCGCTTTGTGATACCATGAATTGAAGTTATTTTATTTCAATATTTGGGACTTCTTCAGATACAAAAGATGGTTCACAGAAAAAGCATAGAACTAGATGGAAGAATCCTATTATTGTCTGTGTTTATTCAATCATAATCTTTAATTTTAAATCTGATCTATAAATTACTAAACAGTTTTTATTAGATTTCAGCTAGTAAAGTTTAGTGTCGATGACTTTGAATCAGTCGGTCTCACAAACTAGATAGAAAGTTAGCATTTTCATATTTTTTTTAAAAATAAAAATCAATTGAAATTTTTCTTTTGTAAAAACTTTACAAAAGAGGGGTGCCTGGGTGGCTTGTGGATTAAACCTCTGCCTTCAGCTCAGGTCATGATCCTGGGTTCCTGGGATGGAGACTTGCATCTCTGCTCAGCAGGGAGCCTGCTTCCCCCTTTCTCTCTGCCTGTCTCTCTGCCTACTTGTGCACTCTCTCTGTCAAATAAATAAATAAAATCTTAAAAAAAAAAAACTTTACAAAAGAATTAGAGACTTGCATTTAATAGTTTTTTAAACGATTTTTTAAAAATATTTATTTATCTTAGAGAGACAGTGTGCGAGCCCGTGGGAGGGGCCTGGGAGGGGCAAGAGAGAGAGAGAGAGACAGAGACAGGCACTCTGCTGAGTGCAGAGCCCAGACCCAAAGCTCGATTTCAGGACACTGATTTCATGAGCCTGAGATCATGACTTGCGCTGAAATCAAGAGCTGGATGTTTAACCTACTGAGCCATCCAGGTGCCCCAGTTTTTTTTTTAAGTTAAACTGTAGAAGTTTTATAGGTGACCATTATTTATTTATTTATTTATTTATTTATTTATTTATTTTTACTATTAAAATCAGGTTATTATGGAAACATTTCCAAATTTCTGTTTTTATAAAATTTACCAATGAAATGATCTAATTACTACTTCTACTTCAGATAATGGTAGAAAAGTAATTTGGACCTGTCCTCTTGCTGAGTATAACCAGCAATGCCAGAATAAAATTCTGCATGAAAACTTCAAGAAGTTAAGTCAAAGAGGTGCTTCATAATCTGTAGAAAGGGTAAGGATTGACAGGAAGTTTAACTACAAAGCTAACAGTGGGAGTAGAAAGAAAGAAAGACAAAGGATGAAAGAAAGAAAGAGAGAGAGAGAGAGAAAGGAAGAAAGGAGAAAGAAAGGAGGAAGGAAGGAAAGAAGGGAAGAAAGAGAAGGGAAAGGAACAAAAATACAATTATAACCCAAAATCTAAGGGAAAGAAAGTAAAACAAGGCTTCAAAGGAAATAGTACCAAAGGGAGGGTCTTAGAACAGTGAAAGTAAAAATAATAGAACTGATGGGATCAGGTAGAAAACGGATTCGTATTTTCTTAAGAATTTGACTCATATAAAGGCACCTGAGTGGCTCAGTCATTAAGGATCTGCCTTCTGCTCAGTTAATGAACCCAGGGTTCTGGAATCAAGTCCCGCACCAGTCTCCCTGCTCAATGGGAAGCCTGCTTCTCCTTTTCCCACTCTCTCTGCTTGTGTTCCCTCTCTTGCTGTGTCTCTCTCTGACAAATAAATAAAATCTTAAAAAAAAAAAAAAAGAATTTGAGTCATGTAATGAATGTCTTTAAAGTTGAATGGAGAGAATTATCTAAAATAGTGACTCTTAAAGAAATTTTTAGTTAGTTCCAGAAGGCTGACAACTAGGTCATGTATATAACCTATTTGGGCTCAGATTTCTTTTTTTCTCCTTTCTTGCTTGCTTCCTCTTTCTCTCACTTTCTCTTTTACTCTTTTCTTTCTTCTTTATTTCTTGCTCCTTCTTTCTCTTTTTCTTTTTCTCTCTCTTTCATTTTCTTTCTTTCTTTCTCTTTCCTTTTTTCTTTTTTTCTCTTTCTCTTTTCTTTCTTTTTTCTCCTTCCTTCCTTCCTTCTTTTTTCTTTTTTTTCTTTTAATGAATGTAAACATAGTCCAAAATGTACTTTATATTGTGTGATTCCTTCACATCCATTGACTCCCTGCCTATTTCTGAGCTATTACTCCATCCCTCTATCCCATAATCATTGTTAGAAAGATGTTTATTTCTGTCTCTCAGCTGACAGAGTTATAATCCTGATAACATTGCTTTTCTTTCTTTTCTTTTCTAAAAAGCCAACATATAAACAAGTGGACTTACAGTGTGTATCTCATGCAAATAGTATAAAAGAGCTATAAAACAGTGAAGAAGAATGCATCACCTTGCTTACTGTGTAAGCATAGTTTTTATTAATAAAAATCCACAATAAGAGCTATAAACTATTTCGTTTATTTGTCTTTGACTTCTCTTTAATAATTTGTCTAAAACAAATTTCCTGATGGTTGCCACTGAATATCCATTTGGAAACCATCAGTGTAAATTTGCAACAAATGCATTCATATGCCCAAGTTAGAGAAAACATGTCTCCTTTTGTATATGTGCTGCCGAAGCGAGCACAACATGTCTCCTTTTGAATATAACTCATAAAGCTTTGCAAGTATCTGCTATTGTATCCAATTACCTACAGAACCGGGGGCGGGCAGGGGGCAGGGGGCAGAACACTTAGTCTTATCTAAAATTATTGCTGAGTTTGGAGAGAAATTCCTTGGTAAAAAAATGTTTCCACAATAGCTAAAAATTCATTTCATTTGGTTCTCCCAATATTCTGTTTATTCATTTAAATATAAATATTTAACAATTATGCATAGATGGAACTGTTACTAAAAGAACAAATGTTTATAATTTATGAGAAACAAAAGTTATAGTAGTATATTTTTATCGTCATTACTGCTATTATTTTTTGTCAGCTTAATATTCATCAGTTCTTAGTATTCTGCTCATCCCTGTTATTAAAGGAACAACATGAAGAAATTGCCTATTTTTATATTCCCATAAGAAGAAAATATTTTTGCATGTTGAAACCAAGTAATCAATTAAATTATATGTTCACTAATTTTGACTGTAAAATATGTAAATAATAAATATAATTTGTCAGAATGAAAAAGCCAAGGGATTAGGAATCTGATAGCCTAGGTTTTGTGATGAGCTTATATCACACAGCTGTGGCCTCGTAGGCAAGCCATTTGATAATTTTTCACAAATCACACTTTGTTTTATTTTTCTACTTAATTCTTGGTTTCTGCTAACTGAGAAAAGTGAAATGCACCTTACTGCTAAAGGCCTATTTGAAGGATAAGCTCAATCCAAGGCTGCAGTGTTTTTTGTTGACCCCAAATATTAGTTACCAGCATTAGGGCTCATTACTGATTTGATCACAAGAACTTTCAAATGCCTACTTCATTATTTTCATTGCCATCAGTGAAACATAATATTAAGAAGAATGTAATATTTTATTATTAAACTTCTTTTTGAAGACAATTTTACTACATGGCTGCTTCTTTTATGTGGAAAAAAATAATGTGCTTTTGGGTGAAGACTGGTAAGTGAAGGGGTAGGTGTTAATGATATAGTAAGAAGTAAAGAAAAAGATCAAGAGACCAAATTTTGGACAATTAGCAAGTGAACTATCCTGCATTATAGTTCCACATAAGGAAGTTTGCAATAATCTATTTAAAATATCAAAAGTTGAGCTAAATAACTAGAGATTTTAGCCTGTTAGGGACTGGAGGATTTAGTATATAAAGACATACCTAAAGAATAACTACTAGAAAAAACTTAGCAATATGAATATATGATTTTATATTTTATTAGATTATTATTTGACATATAAGTGCATTAAAAGATTATGAGCATTCTAAAAGACAACAAACATTTTTGTTTATATTTTTTTAAGAGAAGAAAAATGAAATTTCCTAAGAAAGAATTCTAAAAAACCAGAAATTCCTTTATTTTGAAGGATTAATTTATTTATTAAGGAAAAATTTCATGTGAAATCTTTAAAAGACCATATATATTATATAATATTCTGTTTTTTAGATTTTATATATATATAGATTATATATACATTATATATATATAGATTATATATAGATATATAGATATATAGATATATATATGCTGTATATCCTTTGAAACCTTCCATAGCTACTTAGGTAAGGATTTAGCAACTGGAGAAAATTAAATCTGAAAATCAAATTATAGGTTTGAATTTTGACAAAAAAAATTAAATATGAGGTGTGTAAGAGAATACTATGCACCATGAAAATTTAGGTAACTTTAGGGTTTGGGCATAATTTGTCATGAGTAGTTGAAGAAATTGCTCAGTTTTTATATTCATGGATAGAAGTTTATGATCTTATTCAATTAAAGGCTCATAGCACCATAATATAGAAGCAGCTATGCATTAAATACTTTTACTATGCTACCTATACAGAAATCCAAATTTCTATATTATATCTATATCTACATATCTATATCCATTTCTGTATCTCTATATTAACTTCTTAATTTTTAGTTAACCCGTAGGAAGCAGATGTTGTCATAGATTAGGAAATAGATGTTGAGTAAACTAGGGCCTCCTTCCAAGATCATACAGTACATAAAAAAGACAGAAGCATAATTTCAATCCTAGATCTGTTTGTTTTGGAAACCCTTCATTCATATTTATTGCGTGTCCTCCATGTCCCAAGTGTTTTTTTGTTTTTTGTTTTCTAAACTTACCCAGCCTTCATGGCCATTCTCTACCTAGTATTCTGAAAACTTCAGTTAAAACGGGCTGTCCAATTCACTTCTTTATTTGTTCCAACGAGGACACTCCCTGCTATTGTGATAAGGACATCTCACCATGGCAACATGTGGCTGAGACCCATTGCTCCTGAGTCCCAGCGTAGCACCATTTTTACCTCACCATAAACTGATAAGGCAAGGTTTAGTGTGTTTTTAACAATCTGTTAATTCACTGAGTATATAATTTAGGCTTCCAAACAGGTACATTTATTCTTTCAAACCTCTAGGACACCCCTGTGCTCCCTCTATAATGTCAGGGGAGAAATAAAGTTTATATCTTAGCACAGCTGTCTTCACAAAGGATACGAATCACTGCTGTCATGTCCTTGTGGCAGCATTCATCGATTTTTAAGACAGTCGAAATAAAGAGATCACCCATGCTGTGCTCAGTTAATTTTGCATGTATAGACACGATGCCTTATAGAACCCAGTGATTAGTTTACAGCTGGTTTAATTAAAGGACAACACATGTAAAAGCAGAGTCCCTACTTGATTCACATTAAAAAAAAAGAAGACATACAGCTAGTTAAAACATTCCAATATCACCTAAAATCTCAGTATTACCTCTTGCAAATAAGACAAGGGAAGAAAAACAATGAGCAAAACACTGTATAAAGGATTTACCACCACTGGAAAACCTGGTAGTAAGAAATGTTTAATATTTATCTGATCCTAACAATTAGCCTGAAATTCTTTGATATAGTAAAGAATATTATTATTAGAATCTTTTGAGAAAAAAGCAGTTTTGAAAACATTCACCAGAAAAGTAATTAATTTGTTTTTATTTCTATGTTAAACTCCTTCCCTCCCACTTATACCTTTGCTATAACATTCACGGGACCAGAATCAGCCATGAAGTTAAAATGAAAATAGGAACTTAAAAAAGACCAATGACTCCTATGTAGGAGGCACAATTTTATGTCAGAACATTTAAATATTCTCATATCATTAAATATTGCTGATTTTTCTACCTAACTCTTAAGAAAAGCTTGATTTATCATGCTATAAAATTTCAAAGTAGGAGAAGAAGAACCACTTGAGGAACAAGAAACCACCAATCTTCATAGTATAGGTGAATTCTAACCTAAAGCAAAATATTCTCATAGGTTTTACTATGGCAAGAAACATGACTGATTCTTAATAAGAAAATAGAGACACAAGCATAGCACTTTGTTTTGCAAGTGATTTAAAAGAATAGGATGAAGAAAATGTGATAGTTTCTATTTTAATAAATCAAAGTGCACAAAAAAATAAAAATGAAATATGTATATATTGTGTAACAGAAATGTAATGACCAGATCTGCAAAGAGAATTTCAATTTTATGACAACATAGTTTACAAATTAAACAAATATAATGGAGGGATCCTTGGGGCACCTGGGTGGCTCAGTGAGTTAAGCCTCTGCCTTTGGCTCAGGTCATGATCTCAGGGCTTGGGATCAAGCCCCACATTGGGCTCTCTGCTCAGCAGGGAGTCTGCTTCCCTCTCTCTCTCTGCCTACCTTTCTGCCTACTTGTGATATCTCTCTCTCTCTATCAAATAAATAAATAAAATCTTAAAACAATAACAACAACAACAAAGTAGAGGAATCCTTTACAAATATGTCAAAATTGGGACTGGATAGCATTTATTCTTATAGCAAATCTTGAACTGCCAGTGGATAGATAGATTATATTTGTTCAGCACGTTTATATAATAATTTGTACCTATTTTTCTGTCATGAGATATAGACTTACTCAATTTTATTTCTTAAAAAAGTAAGCAATATTTAATATTTAGTTTTTTGGGTTTTGTGGGCTGGGTGGATATACTACTTTACTGGGGTTTCCATAACAAAATACCAGACTGGGTGGCTTAAATAACAGAAATTTATTTTCTGTAAATTCTGAGGCCAGAAGTTCAAGATCAAGAGCTGGCAAAGATAATTTCTTTAAAGGCACTTCTCCTTGGCTTGTAACTGGTCAGCTTCTTGGTGTGTCCTTATGAGAAACTTTTTCTGTATTCACTCATCCCTGGGGTGTCTTCCTCTTCTTATAATGATATCAGTCATATGGGAATAGGGCCCCACCCTTATAACGTCATTCCACTTTAGTTACTTCTTTAAAAGCCATACTTCCAAATAGAATCACATTTGGGGTTAAGGCTTTGACATATTAATTGTGGGGAGTGCACAATTCAGACCATAACATCAAGAAAGGGGGAAACAATTACATTTTCAAATGCTAGAGAGTAGATGTGCAGTGAAGAATTATCCTTGTTCAAGGAAAACTTTGGTGCTTGATCAGTTCCTAGGAGGTGACTTCTAAGCCCTTTCATGCCCTGTATATTAAAAGGGTCTTTGTTTACTAGGGAACCTTAGGATGCAGATAATCTATGCTAGCAATGCGATCTATGGTGGGGGCAGCTGGCCAGGTGGTATCAGCCTTGGATGCCTCTGAAGGGGCTAGAGACCTAAAATACAAAGTTTAGCCAAACTTGAGATGAAGAGCACAGTCCTGCAGACTGCCAAGTCTATCCAAGACTTCTGACATAAACTACATATTTGGGACTTTTCCAAAACCACCTTTAGGTTTAATAATTTGCTAGACTTACAGAATTCACCAAAAGTTCTTATACTCATGGTCACATTTGTTACAGGGAAAAGATGCAGATTAGAACCAAAGGAAGGGACACAAACAGAGCAGTGGACATATATGATCTGAAGTATGTCTTTTCCATGTCACTATCTTGAGGGTGGGAAAGATACTGAGAACTACCACTGTGCAATATTGTTTTGGGTTTGCCCATGGGTCAAAGAAACAAAATTCCACTAATTATTTTATTGCATCATGATGGCACAGAAGATAATTCAGAAGATCCTGAATCACTTTGCTAACTCATATCTCCCTTTTAGAGAGATACAGGAGAAGAAAATCAATCTGATGAAGCTTCTAAGGTGAGAGACATTTAGTTCTGGCAAACTACAGATGCTACTTGATTTGGTCACTGGCCAGTGCAATTTAATGACAATACACATTTGCTACTATTCTTTAGTTCCAACAAGAATATTTGAGTCAGAGATATTGGGATTTTTTTCTGTAGAGGAACAAACAAACATTTCTTGAGCTACAACTACAGGGGAGAGAGCGAATTTAAGCCTAACTCACAAAATGTGCTGGATATGAAGACACAGAAGATGTTAATTTAACTTCAATGCTTATAGGTATCTATCAATGTACCTAAGGTGTTCATATAAGTGTTTGTATATAAATATATACAGAGCAGCAAATAGCTATCCTTGTACACACATGTCTTTTAAGCACTTTTTACATGTATTAACTCATTTATTCCCACAATAATCCTATGAGTTAAGCTCTATTATTAAACTTGTTTCATGGGTAAGGAAATTTAAGCATAGAGTTTAGGTAATTTATTTCATTATTTTATGATAGGTAACTTATAAGTAGTAATATATTTTTTTAAATATTTTATTTACTTATTTGCCAGAGAGAGAGAGAGCGCAGGAGCGAGCACAGGCAGACAGAGTGGCAGGCAGAGGCAGAGGGAGAAGCAGGCTCCCCGCCGAGCAAAGAACCGATGTGGGACTCGATCCTAGGACGCTGGGATCATGACCTGAGCCGAAGGCAGCCACTTAACCAACTGAGCCACCCAGGCGTCCCTATAAGTAGTAATATTGTGATTCAACTCAAATCTTGCCAGCTTGGACCCAGAGTATGAAGTCACCATATTCTGGTGACTCTCAGATAAAAAAGTATAGCCAAGTAGGTAGATAGATAGATAGATTGATAAAATTTTGTCCAGAATCAATGTAGATCATTTTGGATTTAAGAGAAGGAACATGAAAATTGAAATCTTGGCTACCACATTTCGTTCCTGTGTGTTTTAGAAGTTATGATAACCACACTGTGTCTCCATTTCCTCAGTAAAAAAGTAGTGCTGTCATAGTAATTATTTCAGGGTGGGATATAATGATTAAGTGAGAAAATGCATGTCAAGCACTTAGAAATTTTCTTACAGCATAGTGAACACTTGAATGATATTATACTTACAGTTTTATAGTTCAAGTTCACAAACAAATCTTGGGCAATTCTTAGACAATAATCCTGTATTGGAATTGTGCCATATACATGTAATCAGATTTTATACAACAGGAAAAATTCAAATATTTGTGAGGACTTCTCTGATAACATTTGATTCTACTTGAACTTTAAATATGGGAATGCATATCAGGAGGGTGCCCAATGCTTATATTATTTCTGTACTGTGTAGATTATAAAATCTGAGAAAATTTCAGATTCACCTAGCTCTGACAGCAAACAAGTATTTCTCTGCATTCAGATATAATGAGCTTTCAGTTCAGCTTTTTATAGTAAATGCTGCAAGCTCTATACAAAGTCTGACATTCTTAAGTTTGCACAATTTGGTCAAAAATATGCAACAAAAATCCAATTTACACAAACAAAGGTGACCCTTGAAAGTAGGTGACCTTGACGTAAACTTATGCTCTTCTTTCCCACTGGGAGTTTTGTTTTGTAGACTGGGTAGCAGATTTGACGAGCAATCGAGGACCCTGCACGGTGCTGGTGTGTCTTCTGGGATGAAAACTTACCCTAAGATAAAAATAAGCCAGAAGTTTAGACTTTTGCCTATTAATAAATCTTTGTCAGATGAAAGCATTTCTAAGTTCATTGTGTATACAATGTCCATTTGTTTAAAAAAATCTAAAGTGACTTGAACCTTTAGAATATAAGGTATTTATTTATAGATCTCAAAAATGTGCTTGTAATAGTAACATAGTAAACTAGGGTAAATTAGGACCTGCCAGTTCGTCACTCTAATGAGAAAGAAGACATTTTCTCAGTAGGCTCATTCTGGAGGATGTTCTACTGGTCAAGAAAGTCAGAGATTTTATCAAGTTAGAAGAACACACTTTGGAAGAATACAGCAATTTAGAGAGAGAAGGGCAACCGAGTGATAAGAAACGGACAACAGCATCAACATTTTCCAGAGCATAACAGATCACAAATATCACCATACGGTGACAAATAATAAAATGCCTGTTTATAAGACCTGAACTTATAAAGAGCTAAAACATGAAACTTTATTCTTTCTTTTTGAAATTTTAAATGCTGATTCAAGGAGGACAGCATTCCAAGGAGAGCCAATATATGGCCCAAGAAATACATGGGATATACAAATGGATAGAATAAAAATGTTCCCTTTGGCCTCTCATGATCGAGAGTATCTCAAAGTTGTCTACAGGTGAAGTATTTCCAGTTAGAATCATGATGAAGCTGTGAGACATGCTAATGTGACTGAAATGTTCAATTTTGAGCCATTCTACTTTTTAGAATGATTTAGTTTTCCCTTAATTAATAAACAGAGCAAAATCAAGGAAAGTTTTAATACTTTGCAGAGAAACTAAATGACACTTTTGTTCAAAAATGTTCCACCTTCTGTGATACTTCCAGACTTCAAGGATTCTGTCTGTTGCTGTTATTTAATAATGTGAAACAGACTCACTCCACTGCCTCGATTTGTCCTTTGCTGTCCTTATAATACTCATTCTACCTGCCCTGTTTTTGCGCACACAATAAGAGATTGCCTAGGAATGCTGCTGCCATCTTCCACTGATGAGAATTTAACCCCAAATAGACGATTGCTAGAAATGCAACTCCACTGCCAAGCACGTGGCTGTATTCTCAGAGGTGGCCTAATATAGTTAAAGTGAGCAGGACTCAAAGCAGGGGCTCTCCCTCTGTGAAGGTTCAGACTCAACCTAACTGGGTTAAGACTCAATTTCATAGTTTTAAATTCTGTGCACTTTCCTCCTTGCAATTTCAGGAGTGCCAGTTTAAAAAGTGCTTTAATCAACTGTACATGGAATCTGCAGTAAAGACAGGTTTTCTGGCTTTGTGAACAAAGAATTCTCTGAAGAAGAGTACATATGACATTATTACCTCTCTGTTTTACTTGAAGCAGCTTCATTTTGGTGCTGAGGCTTATCTATAAAGTGTGTGCATTACATTAAAATTCATTGATTGATAGCTTTCTATAAAGATATTTCCCAAGTAATTGCTATATATTAATAGTGATACTGTAATAACCCTGTCAGGTAAAGGCGTAAATGATGAACTACTATTGACTTTAATGATACGGCTGGCAGAAACAGTCAACATTTTCTTCAGATCTATGAGAAAGTAGTGTGGTCATATCTAATTGTTAACCATTTATGAGGTGATAAGGCTTCTCCAGACTGCATTAAATCAAAGCTATACCACAAGTAACTACAATGTACAAAATAAAGGAGCCTGTGGAAACTCCAAAATGCTCTGATTTTCACTGTTAGTTGTATCATGCTGCTGAGTTTTGCACCCATGCAAAAGAGAACTCACTTAGTAGTATTCACAATGGGAGTTCTTACTCTCAGTTTAGGTGGTACAAAAAGCTCTAGTGGGTATTTTACTGGTACTTTCACAGGTCAAATGGGTGAATTGAAAAAATTATTCCAAAGCAGAATTAGACATGGAGGTGACAATTCATGTTGCAATTTCTAGTTCAGGATAGAGAAGGTAATTTTTTCCCCTGATTTAAGAAGATCATACTTAGTTCATAGTCAGTTTTTCATTTTCATGGGATCCATTTACTTGCCAACTGTTCTATAATTTTAGTTTTCTTCTCTTTTGTTACTTTATGAAGTAATTGTGCATTAACATTATATCCTAAATTGCTTTTCTATGTTCATTATAAATCTGTTTCTTTTGAGGGAAGATGAATTCTTATATCAAGAAAGATTTAACCTTCAATTTCTATCCCATGAGCACTTTCATGAAGATGATATAATGGCATATAGATTAAGGCATTACTTATTTCCAAAAATGCATGTTTTTCAACTAACCTTTAACAAAATATATAAGGGAGGTGAAAGAGCTCTGAGATAATGATTGTAGATCCCATATATTAAAGAAATAAATGTATGTCAAAACTAAAAATGTGGGGCACCTGGGTGGCTCAGTGGGTTAAAGCCTCTGCCTTCGGCTCAGGTCATGATCTCAGGGTCCTGGGATCAAGCCCCGCATCAGGCTCTCTGCTCAGCAGGGAGCCTGCTTCCCCCTCCTCTCTCTCTGCCTGCCTCTCTGCCTACTTGTGATCTCTGTCTGTCAAATAAATAAATAAAATATTAAAAAAAAAAAAACTAAAAATGTTACTGAGACAAAATGGAAATCCATCTAAAGAAGTATTTTTCCCAGCTAAAGAGAGGCTTAATGATTTTTTTTTCTGTTCAGTTCAATAAAAATAATGTTCCAGTTTCCTCTTCTTAGAAAAATAAACCAGTTTCTGTCTAATAATATTCCTTGGGAAATTCTCACTATTGCAAGAAAAAGGTTGGGTGGTTTTTTGTTGTCGTTGTTTATTTGTTTGTTTGTTTGTTTTATTTTGTTTTGGTTTGCATCTATTTTCAAAACAACCCTTTTTACTGCATATATATTTTTATTACTACTTTTACATTGGTTTCACTGCATATATCTTAAATTAAGTAATTTTACATTTTCCTTTGTGATGTTTTTTCTCAAACAATCATCCATAATTAGGACTGCTGCTAGGAGTAATGTGTTAATAATTTATGAAGGAGAAGCAAATAGGATTTCCAATACTTGGAAATTGGAAGGCACACATTGAAAAATGAGAACGTTGTAGTTTAAATAAACTGAAGGGTCCCAATCTTTCTATTCAATAGTTTCTTTGCCAGGACAGGCATTTGAGCATCAGAGAAACTCATTTTTAAAATAAAGTTATAATGAGGGCTAGCCTGTTACCATTTACTGGATACTACAGTTTGATTTCTACTATGAATGAATAATCCAGAAGAAAATGGAGATTATCAACTTGGTCTCATATATATGTATGTATACCTATACATACATATGTATAATATTTACATATATAATATTTATGTATAATATTAATCTATAATTTATAAATATTGTATACATATATACACACACACACACACATATATATATTCACAGCCTAACTCAGAGAATTTTCATGTTTGCTACTGAAGATGTATGTGTGTGCATCTCAAGTATTTCTAATTTTTAAAAAATGGCAGAGCTGGTATTTAATAAAACTAATACCAGTGACTTGTTATTAACAACAGGAAGTCTTAGCATTGCATTATTTTCATTAATTGGTTAACTTTCTATGTATATTTTAAAGCAGCTATACGGTTCTGCCAACCTGGCTAGAAAGTAAAACCTCAAATATTTTGCCCACAGTATCATTAAACTTCTCTCATTTCTAAGTATCTTGAACAGTCATGCCTCTTGATACAATTCATGTCCCAACCATGATGTAACATGATCCCCACGAGCCCATTTTCTTCAGTGACAAATACAAAATGCTTTCTGTGTTTATAAAGTATAAGTAAAATGGTTTACCAGTGCACACATGTCTTATTAAAGCAATGTAATGCTATTAGCATGTCACACCTTCACCTTGAGAGAAGATCAAGCCAACTACATGAAATAGAGCAGGAATCATTTTAATTGAACATATAAAAAAAGTCTTCACAGAAAATAAATAATACACATTAGAAGTTAGAAAGTCTTTTTCAATAATAAGTGTTGATACTCAATACAATGCAAATTTTTGAAAAATTTTACATGTTAATTTTAGACTTAAATGTTTTCATTTTTGTAATTAGCTCCCCATTGTTCTCTCTGCACATGAATAGCAAGTTCACATATATTTCAAGTACAGGAATTTAAGTATATTAAAACAATTGCTCTAACATACTGAACACTTCTTATCAGTGAGGAATTATTTGGGGGGCTGAGAGAGAATATATTGTTGAAATAAAATAAAATCCATTGTATAACATTTCATTGGCAATATCCTACTCATATTGGGCAAATTTTCCAGATTTTACATAATAAATAAGTTTAGTTACCTTTCCAGTCATCAGCTCATCATCAGGCTTATTCTTTTTAATGGACACCCTAAGGGAATCAATTCTTTGCAGATATTCTAGTAGATCAGGTCATTATGTTACATATTTTTATTAACTAAAACACATACTAATAAAACATGAAGGATTCTTTCAAGTTAATTACTTAACACAAAGTGAAAAGGATGACTTTAATTTCTACCAGGCCAGATACCAAAGACACAATCCATATATCAACATTTATCAGTATAGATTTATTACTGGTAAAGTTACCATGTAAATAGGCAGTACCTGAACTTGTCCTCACAACCATTCAATTAAGTTTACACACAAGGACACACACACACACCAAGTATCTAAATAAATGTTGTGTTAATAAAGAATTATAAGATGCAGTTATTACTCTTAAATTAGTTTATAAAGTAATTAAAAGTGAAATTGTTACAAAGGGAATATATAATGAAGTGAGCAATATATAGAGTCATAGTCACATTAAGTATGTATCATATTTTGTCTGATTGGAAGAGAGATTTAAAAAGGTGAATTATATACTTTAAAGTATTCAAAGAAGTTAAAACTATTAGAAAGTTTGAAATCATCAAAGATTTCTAAGCAGAAAATCCCTATATATCCACGACTTTACTACATAGTATTTTAATAATATATATGTCTATTACTCCAGTCAGATGTTGAGTTCCTTAAAATCCAAAAGTGAATTTAATTAATCATTGTATCTCTGTTACTTAGTAAAGTGACAGATGGTAAACATTGATGCAAACCAATATTAATAATTCCTTTTCAGGAAACTGACCCCTAATCCACAGGGGGTCTATCCCTTAGTCATGCTGATTTTTTATAATCCACTCCTGACCACCAACCCTGAGAATGCCTAATGGATTTGGGAGTTGGGATTATACTCACTACAAAACTAAACCAGTCAGAATTATTCTCTCTGAAATTTTTGATGAGAATTTTCAGATAGAGTTTGTGGCTAATGTAAGAATTATGAGGGGCGGGGAAGAACCCAAGGAGCTATGGGAGAGTCATATTTATCTATTATCAGGGAGGTAGAGAAGGCAAGTTTGTAGAAAGAAACAGAAAGCAGATGGGGAGAGCTTTCCAATTCCTAATTCCAGTGTATTCTTCAAGTCTGGCTGACTGGAGACCTCCACGTCTGAGAGGAACATATGCATATTCAGATTCAGTTGTCCCTTTGACTCAACTATTTATGATGAAATACATTGCTAAAAAAACTAAATAAAAACCACCTAATGATTAACATTATTCAACTGAATAGGGATGCCTGGGTAGCTCAGTAGGTTGAGCAGCTGCCTTTGGCTCAGTTCATGATCATAAGGATACTGAGATCAAGTCCCCATCCAGCTCCCTTCTCAGAGGGGAATGTGATTCTCCCTCTCCCTCTGCCTGCCATTCTTCCTACATGTGCTCTCTATCTCTCTGTCAAATAAATAAATAAAATCTTAAAAAAAAATGATTCAACTGAATAATAAACTTTGTGACTTAGGTACAAAAATACATAGTATTACATAGTAGATTAGAAGGAAGAAAAGCAGGGTAAGCTAATTAATATCAGGTAATCAACTACTGATTCTTTGTTATGAAATTTCTATTCTCTCTTTTTGTAGGTTCCCATCCCCAGTAGGAGTCTGTGACTTCTCAATTTGAGTATGGTCCATGACTTTATTTCCTTAAACTATTCTTAATAGTAAATGATCATCTTTATGTCGAATAAGCAAATAGGACTAGGTTCAGTTGTTCCTCTATTATCTGTAAGCTGTATAACTTTGGGACACTAAATAGTCTGAATATCATATCTCCTACTCTAAAATAAGACATTTGTTTAAAATTATATGAATGGCTTAGAAAATGCATAATTAATATCAGCTAATAAGAATAAAGCCAAAGCTAATTATTAGTGTGATTTTTTTTAGAAAATCATTTCTCCAATCTAAAAAAAAATAATTTGTTAAGAGAAGTTTTGAATTACAGAAAAATCAAGCAGAAAGTATAGAGCATTCCCATGTATCTCCTCTCCTCCCTGCACATGTTTTCTTATTATTAACATCCTGCATTATTGTGTTACATATGTTACATTTGTTGAACCAATAATGAACATTATTATTAACAAAAATTCAAAATTTATATTGACTTATTCTTTGTGTTGTTCAGTTCTATGAGTTTTGATGCTTTTTAAATGATAACTTCAGGCAAGAGTAAATTCTTAATCCTCCAGTCTTGTTTTAAAAAAATAGCATCCATTAAATATTTTAATCCCCCTTCTCTTTTACTATAGGCTGAATTATTCACAATGGAAAATGTTTATAATGGATATTGGATGGCTGTAGAGACATGTATCCCTGTAGCTATGTGTGTGTTAAAATACATTATGAAAAAAAAAACTTTACATATCTTTAAATAGCTTTGTCTAAAATAATTTTTATAAATATAATATCTTCTCTATGTTTATTCTTGAACCCATAGAGATATTTTGAAAAGTGATGCTTTGTAAATTCCAGTGAGTAAGAAAATAATATACTGAGCTCTTGAAAGTGAAAAATGACAACAGGTAGCAAAATCTCCTTGGACTATCCTGATGCCCCATTTCTTTTCAGCCCAGATGACAGAACTGTTCAGAACAAAACACAACATAGAAAGATAATCTTGATACTTTTGAATTCAGTTCTTTTATGTCACCCTGGGAATTTCTAAGGACCCTTGACATTATAACTTAAAATTTGAAGTATCATTATTATTGAATCTTTTGTGAACTATTTAATCTGTTTGAAACCTGAGACAAATGAGACCATCAATACTTAAATGATTTCTATTCCACATGGTGATTTCAAAATGAACCTGAGCTTACATTTGAGGATCTGAATAAACATTTGCCATCACAGGCTCAGCATATCAATAGGGAGGGATGTATGCTTGCATTTGAGATGTATTTGAAATGAGCATAGATAGTGACTCTGGCAAAGAAAAGGAAAATTCAGATTTTGAAGACTAGTGATTATTTGGGGTAATTTTGGTTATCCTAGAAGCAGAAAGTGTGTTAGAGATTCAGTTTATGGTAATTAAGGGACAGTACTTTCAAGATGTGCTTTAACTTTCAGTGCTGGTCTATATCTAAAGGTTGTGCCTTAGAAGATGGAACTGTACTACCTTTTGTGTCTCTCAGTGTTTGACACTGGTAAAATTTTAATTTTTCAATTAGAAATTATTAACAGTACACTAATATTTCATGGTCTTTCAAGAAACTATTATGTGAGGTGATGCTATTAGAATCTGCATACGAATATCCACATACTTCCAACATTTTCTACTCCTACCTTTGCATAATAGTCTATGGTTTACCTTCTATTAGCTAAATTATTGCTTTTATTATGCTCTCTCTTACTACCAAGTTTTCTGTACCTTTCCCCTGGGTTAATTCTAAATGTTGAAAGAGAAATAAATGACAGTTATCTTGCTGTGATTATGTTACTATTTTTCATTATTGGTCAAGTAGAGTTCTAAAGTATTATTTTTCCTCTATGGATAATTTATCTAGATTTCTGGGGGACTTGAAGGAGAATTTTTTTCTAGATTCAAGACCAAATACTCTTTTTCTCTCTCCTTTTTTAATACTTTTCACTTTTTAAGTTTTTATAGTAAGGCTACATTATAATTAGCCTTATATTTGAATTATGAATTTCTTCTATGATATGTGTTTCTCCTGAATTTTACATTTTTCATTAAACACTACATTTTTATTCTTTACAAAAATATTTTTTATTTTATTTTATTTTTTTTATTTTTGTGGATACATCAAGATACTTCTAGAACTTTATCCTCCCATTGCAGAAACTTTATATTCTCCTGGATAGGGTTGTTGTTTTCTGGATCTCATGCCTTCCAACTTTTCTGTTTACTTCTTTATTCAACTAAAGATAGAGCTTTTAACAATTGCCACAGAAAGGATATAAAGAAGGGAAATATTTTGAGAAATCATGTTTCATAATGGTTTTATTTTATATCTTTTCAACACTTTACCAGGATATATACTTCTAAATTTTAAATATTTCCCCCAAACTTTAAAGACTTTTCTTTCTTGTCTAATTTTGAATCTCCTAGATCCTTGTAGAGTTTTCTACTTGCTTTTTATAGCACAAAAATCTCATTTAAAAAATACTGTATCATTTCAATATTTTGAGTATATTTATCAGTGTTTTTAAAGTTCTTTACTAAATTATTTTTTCTTATATTTTTTCTGATAATTTGTCTTTACTCTTTTTTTCACATATTGTTCTGTTCATTTGTTTTTGATCATTATTTGATCTTTCCTCGTTAAGAAGGGAAAACAAAAGGTTACTAGCTGTCCTGTGTCATATTACAAGTAGGATTCACAACTAGATATTATAAGGGCAAAATATTTTCCTTTCTGGGTTCTTTGACTGGTATAATAATTAAATTAACATGAGTCTGATTAATAAGAGATAAACATTTAATTTCCTACATATGGGAGCCCCGTAAAAACGTAAGAGTCAAAGATAGTCGGACAATTGTGGTTTATATAATAACCTGAGCTAGGAAAAGGGAGAGTGCACTTCAAAGGGGAGGAAGGAGACTCACAGGAACATAAGAAGAACATATTTCTATATATATATAGAAATATATATAGAGAAATATAAAATATATAAATATATATATACACACATAATATATATATATATATATATATATATATATATATATATATTATGAAGTTTTGCTTTCTTTACAGTTTTGGGATTTAGTGTCTTCTAACATACACCCAAGATCAAGATCCTATTTTGTCCACCTGGAAGATTATATTCTCTTATTCCCAGCCCTGCTCTTTTCTTTTCCTTTTTCTTTTCTTTTTTGGTTTCTGACTTCTTCAGATTTGTTCAGTATGTATTTTGTTTGGGTCATAATTGATATGTTTGGTTTTGATCTCTTCTTCATCCATTCTTCAAAATGACTACAAGTAGGAATTCACAACAAAAGAAAGAACCAGAGGTATACTCTACCACAGATCTAATCAATGTGGATATAAGTAAAATGTCAGAGGTGCAATTCAGGATAATGATTATAAAATTATTAGCTTGGCTTGATAAAAGCATAAAAACACTAGAGAACTCTTAGTGCATAAATAAAATCTAATCAGGCTGAAATAAAAAATGCTCTAAATTGCAGTCTAATTAGGATGATCTAACAGCTACAGTAAACAAGGCAGTGTCAGTGACATGGAAGACAAGTTGATGGAAAGGAAGGAAGCTGAGGAAAAGAGAAAAACAACTAATGGACCATGAGGGGACGCTTCAAGAAATCAGTGATATCATAAAACAAAACAATATTAGAATTATTGGGGTCCCAGGGGAAGAAGAGAGAGGGATAGAATGTATATTTGAGCAAATCATAGCTTAGAACTTCCCTAATCTGGGAAAGGAAACAGGTATTCAAGTCCAAGAGGTAGAGAGAACCACCCTCAAAATCAATAAAAATTAGATCAACACCCTAACATATTATACTGAAATTTGCAAATTTCAGAGATAAAGAGAAAATTGTGAAAGTAGTTGAGAAAAAGAAGTCCTTAAACCACAAGGGAGGGAACATGAGACTGGCAGGAGACCTATTCACAGTAACCTGACAGGCCAGAAAGGACTGGCATGATATATATTCAGGGTACTAAATGAGAAAAATGATATATATTCAGGCTGCTAAATGCAGCCAAGAATACTTCATTCAGCAAGGCTGTTATTCAGAATGGAAGGACAGATGAAGAGCTTCCAGGACAGGTAGAAACTAAAAGAATTTGTGATCACTAAACCAGCCCTGTAAGAAATATTAAAGGGGTTCCTCTAAGTGAAGAGAGAGCCCAAAAGTAACATACACCAGAAAGAAAGAGAGAAAATCTACAGAAACAAGGATTTTACAGGTAATACAATAGCACTAAATTCACATCTTTCAATAGTTATTCCAAATGTAAATGGGCTAAATGCTCCAATCAAAAGACACAGAGTATCAGATTGGATAAAAAAAAAAAAAGCAAGATCCCGGGGCACCTGGGTAACTCAATCATTAAGCAGCTGCCTTTGGCTCAGGTCATGGTCCCAAGATCTTGAGATCCAGCCCCACATTGGGCTCCTTGATCAGCGGGGAGTCTGCTTCCCTCTCTCGCACTCCCCCTGCTTGTATTCCCTCTCTGGCTGTCTCTCTCTTGGTCAAATAAATAAATAAAATCTCTTAAAAAAAAAAAAAAGCAAGACCTATCCTTATGATGTCCATAAGAGACTCATTTTAGACCTAAAGACACCACCAGATTGAAAGTGATGGGGTGGAGAGGAATTTATCATTCTGGTAGTCATGAAAAGAAAGATGGGTCACAATCCTCATATCAGACAAATTAGATTTGAAGCCAAAGACTGTAGTAAGAGATGAAAGGAACATTATATCATATGTCTTAAAGGGCCTATCGAGCAAGAAGCTCTAATAATTATAAAAATGTATTCCCCTAACTTGCGAGCAGCCAACTATATAAACCAATTAATAACCAAATTAAAGTAACACATTGATAATAATACAATAACTTTAGGGGACTTCAACACCCCATTCACAGCTATGGCCAGATCATCTAAGCAGAAGATCAATAAAGAATGACACACTGGACCAAATGGATTTCAGAGATATATACAGAACATTCCATCCTAAAGCAACAGAAATACACATTCTTCTCTAGTGCACATGGAACATTCTTCAGAATAGATCACATACTGGGTCACAAATCAGGTCTTGCATATTTTCTGAACACAATGCTTTGAAACTTGAACTCAGTCACATGAGGAAATTTTGAAGGAACTCAAACACTTGAAGGAATGGATCAGCAAGGAAATTAAAGAAGAATTTTAAAAATTCATGGAAACAAATGAAAGTGAAAGCACAACTCTTCAAAACCTTTGGGATGCAGCAAAGACAGACCTAAGAGGGAAGTACATTGCAATATAAACTTTTTTAAAAAATTAGAAAATTTAGAAAAATAAACTTTTGATCAAAAAAATAGATAAATTTTAATAAAAAAATACTTAAGCTTAGCTCCTTACACCTAAAGGAGCTGGAGAAACAATAGCAAATAAAGCCTAAAGTAAACAAGAGAAAAGACATAATAAATATTAGAATATAAATCAATGAAATAGAGACAAAAGAATGGTAGAACAAATTAGTAAAACTAGAAGCTGGTTCTTTGAAAGAATTGGTAAGATTGATAAATCCCTAGCCAGACTTATGAAAAAGAAGAGAAAGGGCCCAAATTAATAGAATCATGAATGAAAGAGGAGAGCTCATGACCAAAACCAAGGAAATACAAACAAATTTAAGAACATATTATGAGCAACGATATGCCAATAAATTAGGTAATCTGGAAGAAATGGATGTATTCCTGGAAACTTATAAACTACAAAAAGTGAAACAAGAAAAAAATAGGAAGCTGAATAGACCCATACAATCAAGGAAATTGAAGTAGTAATTAAAAATATCCCAACAATCTAGAGCCCAAGGCCCAATGGCTTCCCAGAAGAATTCAACCAACCATTTAAAGAACTAATATGTATTATTCTGTAGCCAGTTCAAAAAATAGAAAGAGAAGGAAAACTTCCAAACTTGTTCTATGAGACAGCATTACCTTGCTCCCAAAACCAGACAAAGACCCCATCAAAAAGGAGAATTACAGATGAATATCCCTGTTAAACACGGATGCACAAATTATCAGCAAGATACTAGCCAGTAGGATCCAACAGTATTTTAAACTCTTACATTTTAATGGGATTATTCACCACAACAAAGTGGAATTTATTTCTGGGCTATAAGGGTGGTTCAACATTTAGAAATCAATCAATGTGGTACATAAGATTAATAATAATAATAAAAAAAGACAACCATATGATCCTCTCAATTGATGCAGAAAAATAAAATTGACAAACTACAACATAATTTCTTGATTAAAACTTTTCACAGTGTAGGGATAGAGAATACATATCTCAATATCATAAAAGCCATCTACAAAAAGCTCACAGTGAATATCATTCTCAATGGGGAAAAATTGAGAGCTTTCCCTCTAAGATCAGGAACCCGACAAGGATTCCCATTCTCAATACTCTTGTTCAACATAGTACTAGAATACCTAGCCTCAGCAATCAGACAACAAAAAGAAATAAAATGCATTCAAGTTGGCAAAGAAGAAGTCAAACTCCCACAGTTTGCAGATGACATGATGCTTTATGTGGAATACCCAAAAGACTCCATCTCAAAATTGCTAGAACTCATACGGCATTCAGCAAAGTGGCAGAATATAAAACCAATGCACAGAAATCAGTTGCATTTCTACGCACTAACAATGAGACAGAAGAAAGAGAAATTAAGGAATCAGTCCCATTTACAATTACTCCAAAAACTATAAGATACCTAGGAATAAACCTATTCTAAGAGGGAAAAGATCTGTATTCTAAAAACTGCAGAACACTTATGAAAGAAATTGAGGAAGACACAAAGAAATGGGAAAACATCCCATGGTCATGGATTGGAAGAACAAAAATTGTTAAAATGTCTATACTACCCAGAGAAATTGATGCATTCAATTCAATCCTACCAAAATATTATCAATATCTTCTACAGAGCTGGAACAAATAATCCTAAAATTTGTATGGAACCAGAAAAGACCCTGAATAGCCAGAGGAAGGTTGAAAAAGAAAACCAAAGCTGGTGGCATCACAATTCCAGACTTCAAGCTTTATTTCAAAGCTATAATCATCAAGCCAGAATAGTACTGGCACAAAACCAGACACATAGATCTATGGAACAGAAAAAAAGAACTCAGAAATGGACCCTCAACTCTACAGCCAATTAATCTTTGACAAACCAGGAACGACTATCCAATGGAAAAAGGACAGTCTTTTTAATAAATGCTGTTGGGAAAAATGGACAGCCACATGTAGAAGAATGAAACTGGACCTTTTGTTTTGTTTTGTTTTGTTTTTGCTACAAATGTCTCCAAAGGCAAGAGAAACACAAACAAAAAAGGACTTTTGGGACTTAATCAAGATAAAAAGTTCTGCACAGCAAGGTAACAGTCAAGGAAACTAAAACACAACCTATGGAATGGGAGAAGATATTTTCAAATTACATAACAAAGGGCTAGTATCCAAAAGCAATAAGGAACTTATCAAACTCAATACCCAAAGAACAAACAATCCAGTCAAGAAATGGGCAGAAGACATGAACAGACATTTCTCCAAAGAAGACATATAAGTAGCCAACAGATACATGAAAAAAGAAAAGAAAAGAAAAGAAAAGGTTCCATATCATTTGGCATCAGGGAGATACAAATCAAAACCACAATGAGATACCACCTCAAACCAGTGAAGATGGCTAAAATTGACAAGTTAAGAAACAACAAATGTTGGTAAGGCTGCAGAGAAAAGGGAACCCTCTTATACTGTTGATAGGAACGCAAGCTGGTACAGCCATGCTGGAAAACAGTAGGGAGGTTTGCCAAAAAGTTGAAAATAGAGTTACTCTATGACCCAGGGATTGTACTACTGGGTATTTATCCAAAGATAAAAATGTAGTGATTTGAAGGGTCACTGGTATCCCAATATTCATGATATGAATGGAACTGGAGGATATTATCTTGAGCAAAATAAGTCAATCAGAGGAAGATAATTACCATATGGTTTCACTCACATATGGAATATAAGAAACAGCACAGAGGATCATTGGGGAAAGGAAGGAAAATTTAATGGGTCATAATCAGAGAGGAAGACAAACCATGAGAGGCTCTTTACTATAGGAAACAAACAGGATTTCTGGAGGGTAGGTAGATGGAGGAATGGGGTAACTGGGTGATTGGCATTAAGGAGGACACATGATGTGGTAAGCATAGAGTGTTATGTACAACTGATAAATTATTGAACACTACATCTGAAACTAATGATGTACTAAATGTTGGTTAATGGATTTAAATTTAAAAAAAAAGAATAGCAATCAGGTCTTACATTAGTTTTTATTCTTTTCTAAGTCATATACAATATCTCAGAGGCTGCATTAAATACTGATCTAATGAATTAAGTGAATTACAGTAGTAAGTGTTTATTGATAGCTAATTAGATGGTTCAATAATTAATTTTCATATTTTTTAGGAAAAATAGTTTTCCCTTTATCTTTCTAGGTTCTTGGCTGAGATATCTTTCCACACACAACTGTAATAAATGGTTAACCAAGAAAAAAAAAAAAGCAATTTCAATGATGTAAGTACATACATACAGGAGTCTTACAGAGATATGAGATTCCTGAGATAGCCAGATGATTGAGGCTTATATACCATTCTAAGCTAATGAAAGGAGCAGGTAGAGGACTGTGGCCTTAAACAAGCCAATTCAAGGGAAAGTGAGAAGAAGAAATGTTTCATAAACAAAGGCTGCCCTGCAAGTAAGTCTCTCAAATGAGAAATTTATCTCTGGTAATAGCTTTTCTTCCTAGTTTAGGCCCCCTTTCCAATTCAAATTTCCTTCATAAAAGGACAGCTTCTCTATTTTTAACTTTCCTCTATATCTGCAGTATCTCAAAATAATCAACTCAAAATACTCCTATGCCAAAAAAGCATATTTTGGGGTGGCACATTCTGCTACCCTTCGTAAGGATGTCAATAAGTGATATATATAACTAAATATATGAACATATAATCTCTAGATTATAGCTAGAAATCTATCTATAATTATACATAACTAGATCTATATCTATTCCTATTCATACTTCTTTTTTCAACTGTTATTTCTATTTCTGTTTCTATCTCATATGCAAGGGAACATGTATAATTTTTCTTGTGTTGACTTAGAAGTCAGGAGATCAAGGCACTCTATTTCAATAGCAACCATGTCTTATGATTTATAATTTTCTGACCCTTTTCTATCTATAACATGGACAACAGACAAGAGTTTATTTCAAAATTTTACTGAGACAATGAGAGAGAGATAACTTTTTATAACCTTATATAACATTTTTGTAGAAAGTAAAATCACTTTGGCCCTGATGTAAACATAATTTAACCTCCTTTTTGTTGAGTTCTAGACATTGTAAATATTAGTCAGTACTACTTTCCTTTATTTAGTCACTTTTAAAACACATGATATACAAATTGTTGAATCATTATGTCATACCCATTAAATGTAACACTGTTAACTAACTGGAATTGAAATAAAAACTTAAAAAATAAAATATGTGATATGTGTTTTTAAAATATGATACCTTTTACAGATCTCAATAATTTTACACTTACTCATCATAACCTAGGTATTTGAGTATCATCTAGCCTGATATTAAAATGTTTAGCCTGTGAATCAGAAGGTTTAGAGTAATTTTCAATACAGATGTATCTGAGAAATTTTTTTGGTCACAAGAATTAAAAATTGTTGTTAGAACTGATGTTTGAAGCAATCACATAGATTTTTAGATATTCTAAGAGAGGTTTATAAAGGGTTTCTAATTCAGATTTCATGAGAAATGAAATTCTAAGAATGCCCTTTGTATTGCATTTTAGACCTCCTAAATCACTTTCCAACTACAACCTAAAATCATGAGTTTCAGAAAGCAGACTGAGAATTTATGATAACTTTTCTCTCTAAAGTAAAATGGGAGCTGAAATTTAAATAGAAGAATGTAAAAGAATAGGACGGCATTTGGGCTTGCAGATAATACATTGTTGCCTTATTTGTTTCATTATATTATTGGAATTAAGTACAACAGTAAATATAATTACAAAGAAGTATAACTTTTTTTTTTTTTAGACTTTATTTATTTGAGAGAGGGTACAGACAGGGAAGAAGGTGGGGAGGGACAGAGGAAGGAGAAGCAGTCTCTGCCGCTGAACAAGGAGCCCACCTTAGCCTATGGCTCAATCCTAAAACCCTGGGATCAGGCCTGAGCAGAAGGCAGATGCTTAACCAACTGAGCCGCCCTGGTGCCCCAATAAGTAAAACTACTTTATAAAGATTTTAATTTGCATAATGCTTATTTTTTTAAAATGGGAAAAAGACTATAATAATGGTTTTTTTTCCCCTAGATACAGTACATATTTTTATTTTCTACACTTTTGGTATACATACACACACACATATATATGTGTGTGTGTGTATGCATGTGTGTGTTTGTGTGTATATATATATGCACATACATATATGTTTTTGTTTTTTTTAAGTTAATTTATTTTTTTTCAGTGTTCCAAACATCATTGTTTATGTACCACACCCAGTGCTCCATGCAATACGTTCCCTCCTTAATACCCACCATCAGGCTCAACCCACCCCCCACACCCCTCCTCCAAAACCCTCAGTTTGTTTCTCAGAGTCCTCAGTCTCTCATGGTTTGACTATAATAATGTTTTGATGTCTTTTTACAAGATCATGCATATTGATAAATACCCATTATCTACTACCAAGCCATAATTTAAACCTAAGATGACACATACAGATTAATTCATCTTTGTTGTTAAAAGAATACATTTGTGGTGAGAAGCTGGGATTGTATTTCTTAAATTCTTAACTGTAACATTATGTCATATATTTTGAAAAGCTAAAAACTGAAGTAATACAAAGGTGGAGAGAAGAAGACAACCAATTTTGAGGCCATTAAGGATTTGGATTCAAGGTCAAACAAAGGTTTGAATGCTTAAGAATAAACCAAAGCTGGAGACTCAGGCTTTTAAGAGTCATTAAGTATTTAACAGTTATTAGCCAAAAGCCTCTGGTAATTTTTTTTTTCTTTATACAAAGAACTTTGCTTCAGGAAAGCTCCATATAAGAACATCTTAGGAGTTTTGATTGATTTATTTAGGGTGACTTTAGTTTATTTAGGATAAATGGTAACATAATATCTGTGTCTAGATTATTGATTGAATTTATTTGATGTGCAATAATATTATGTTTTTAAACTATAGAAATGCACAAATAAACACAGTTAAAGGTATCATATAAGATACAAATTATTTTATTATATAGTTTCATCATGTCTCATCATTACATTATAAATTTGATATTAAAATTAATTAAAATAATATATTTTAGAGCCTATCTCTGAAGCAAAGCTGACATGTAGGATGTAGTTCTGAATATGAACAAGGATCACACCAAGTGTCTCATTACCCACCAACATGTGGCACTAGTGAAATGAATCCTGACTCACCAAAGGGCTCCACCTACTTGGAAATCTCTATTACAGTAGAGGATATCGACAGAAACAAAACAATTTATATTTTCTTAAAACGCTGTATTCTGGAGAGGGTTTACTGATCATTTTTTAAGAGAATGCTAAAGACTGAATTCTGCATATTTAATTATCTTCTAGGGATGATAACTTAAATATGGACATAAATAAAATCCTTACAATAAAAATCCAGGTGTGTCTTAGGCTATTCACATAAATCACTGTGCTTAAATAATATCTACAAACTGACTTTACATTAAAATTTCAACCTTACAAAATCTCCTATGTAGTTAGTGTTCTTTGGCATTTTTAATTTCTACCTATTAAGCTTGGCAGATGTTCTCTAACTACATATTGTATTTGTATATATAGTATTAATACATAATAAGCATATAACACAATATGTGCATATATTAATATATGATACATAGTACACATTTTATATAAATTACATATTTTAATTAAGCTATACCTTAATTTTATTCTTACTAAAAATAAATGAAAGCAGTGCTTTGGAATCAGTTAAAGGCAACAAATATCAATCCTTGTTCTCTTCACTATTCTTTTCATTGAACAGCATTATTTATTTAAAAGATATTTTTTATCTCTGATCATTTTAATTTTGTTTTAAATTGGGTTATTTTAATAATACAAAAATATGCTAACCTCACTAAGAAGTATTAACACAAAATAATATGAACTAAGCAGGTCACATCCATATATTTGCAAATATATTGAATTATAAGAATGAATCTCCCAGGTGAATCAAAACAAATATTATTGACAGATTATTTCATTCCATATGGAAATTATTGTTGTCACAAACTTAGTATGAGTTTTCTTGTTTTCTCTTTTTAATACTTAGCATCACCTTTGGAAATATGAGCTTGTAACAATAAATCAGAACTGCAGTCAAAATAGCAATTTATTGATGAAAGTTCATTATGTACTCTATATCACATCCACATTACAGGAAAACAGATAATGAGGCAGTATCCAAAATAGGGCTTTTTTTTTCTTTCATTGCTGACATTTATTGTACTCTGACCTTAGTGGGAATGTGCCCTTATGATCTTTGGTATCTTTCTTTTTAATCTCAGAAAGAATTACATAAGAAATTACTTTTCCCACTGGGCTGGAGTGGGGTTCATGTCTTTTCTTCAGGGAGTGACCACGTAAATGCTTGGTTTAGGGCAGGAATTTAACAAGTGACTCAAGAAGTTAAGAAAAAATACATATACTTAGGCATCTAGAACACAATGTATCGCAAACTGAAGTAATTATACAGCCCCCAAAACCTACTGTGCTTTTGAGTCTTCGCTCAAATGCTCTGGAATCTCCAGTTGACAAGATTTTCTGAGATTTTTCCAATAGATTTAAGCTCTTTATGGACCTGCCAAAGAAAATCAGAGCTGGACATTAGTTAAAGTGATTAAAAAACAGATATTACTCAGGGACTATCGTAAGGGAGGAAAAGACCTCAGTATAGAACTGGGCTCAAATCTGAATGCAAGACAGAGTGCAAATTTATAGCCAAGGTGCAGTTTGGATGGTCAGTGGATGAAAAACTTCCACCTTAACTGGTACAACAAAATTCCTGCTGAAGGCAGGCCAGGATGATCAAGCATGATCTGGGGGGGTGGTAGAAGATGGGGACTTTAATTAAATATCAAAGTGATCAGTGATCGCATATTGAGATAGTTTGAAATTTTGGTTGGCTAAATGTAGTTTGCAGGTTTTTTGCCGAAATTGTACAATGTAAAGGCAAACACCCAAGTCCAAAGGTCAAGACCTACCTGGGAAGAGGATTCAGAGAAGCCTAACCAGTTTGGTCAAGGAATTTTCATTAGGCCCCTGACACATTATTATTAATATGTCTCCCATTGTATTGCTCTCACTGATTTTACGATATGTGATCTTCCTCATCATGGTGAGGGTTAAGATAGGTCAGTGATTCCCAGTAAGGGACAATTTTGCCCCCTGTGAACATTGGAGAATATCTATGTTATTTTTGGTTGTCACAACTCAGGGAGTGCAACTGACATCTAGTGGGTAGAGGCCATGGATGCTACTAAACATCCTACAATGCACAGGACAGCGCCCTACAGCAAAGGATTATCTGTTTCAAAATCTCAATAATGCTGAAGTTGAAAGACTCTACCACAGATCAAGAATTATGTCTCATTGTCATGTGTCTGAAACTCTTCTATGTTTGTTTCATATGAAAACTTACCAAATTGTATACATCAGTGCTTGAGGAGACTAATCTAAAAATTCTACAAAGGTTGCTCATGGCCTTTACATATTATAACGTATTTTATATAAAAAGATTAGTTATTTACTCATTTATTTAGTTCTTTTATTGTAACATTTTCTTTGTAAAATATATGTATTTTAAATTATGGTACATGCTATATGCCATAACAGAAAGGCATAAAATATAGAGGCTTTAATAAGAGATTTATTTTTCTCTCTTTAATAGTCCACACATCCAGTAAGTAGGATGGGCCACATCATTAGTTGAGTATTTCCTACACCTAAGGTAACTTCTCTAGACATCCTTACTCCCAGTCAGTTGGAAGCGAGAAAACCTTGCTGGGAGTACATGTATTACTAATTAGAAGCATGCTTAACAATCTATTGGACAGAATCTGGAGCCAATTGATCACATTCAAGCTGGGAAATGTCTCTTTATGAAAGGCCATATGCAGAGCTATAATTGAGGGATGATAAAGAAAGGCAGACTAGAGATAGGTCAAACAGGCAGTTTATGCCAAGTAAATTCAAAGTTTGAAAAAACTACAGAAAAAATTATAAAATGACTACTCCCTAATTTTCAGGGTATTAATGTTAAGTCTTTTTTCTCCTGTTTTAACAAAATACATTAGTATTATATCAGATATTATTTGATATGTTATCATGGGCAATTTTTTATGTAACTGGATGTTCTTCAAAAAATAAAGGTTCTAATGACCACTAAGCATTTTATTAGAAAGTTATGGTATTATTTTCTCAACCATTAGTTCTTTATAGATACATCAGTAGCTTGTTATGATTCACTGCTACACAAATCGTAATGAATGTTCTTTTACGCAGATATGTATCCACCTCTGTGATTATTTCCTTAATAGCAATCCTTAGAAGTGGAATTTGTGGATCAAATGTTACGAGTCAGCAATTTATTAAAATCTTAAGGCACATTGCCAAATTGCTTTTCAGGATGGTTATACTGATTTACACTCCACCAACAATTTGAGAGGCTTTATATTTGACTAAATCTTTGCCAGCAATTGCATAACTGAGAAAATAAAATAACTCCATTTGATAGAAAAAAATACACTCTTTTTTTCTTTTTAATTTACTCTTTTAAATATTATCATTAATATTTTCATGTACTTATGATCTTAACTGTTGTGCTTTCAAATGATTATCCTTATCTTTCCAAGTAACACTTTTTTTCACTGAATGAAGAAAAATATTACTTTTGCTCAAAAAGATTAGTTTTCTTTAACATCAGTCAGTATAACTCAAGAGCAAGAACATATCTCTAAACTAGTCGTTCCTTCCCCTTTCCTATCTCTTCATCTTTTGCTTTTTTTCCCCATAATTCCCAAACATTTAGAGCAAATGATGGGATATATGTTGACAGTGAGTGCTCTAATTTTACAACTTTCTTATTAGGGATTTTTCTCAGCAGCCTGCCTCATGTTCCTCACCAAAAGGATTACCCGAACTGATCTAAAATAGGGAAGTTTCTAGATTAGCCAATTGTCAAAAGACAAAGAAACTAAATTAATTCAGTGCATGAATGGATGATGATTGAATGATGGGAATAAAACTGTATAACCAAATCGAAGTAAGACCATACATACATATTAAGATCATACATACATATATACATAGCATGAGTTTGGGAACAAATTACTAGAAACCCTCATGGGTATGCTCAGTTTGCATTCATGAGATGTTAGGTGGATGCAGCTGGAATGCATCAAGCTGGCTTCAAAATTTTTCAGAATAGAAAGAGAAACTGATGTTCTGAAGTCATAACTCAGAAAATCAGTGAGTTACAGTTTTAATCAAAATCATTTATGCTTACTCTTTCTGTAAAATTGTTTCTTACTGCTAATATATAAACTGATTTAATGTTTTAGTTGGTTTATAATAATACATCTTTGTATTAATGCTACATGTGACTATAGTCACATATAATAAGAACAATTCCACAGCTATGAATGTTATATGTCACTCTATAGTTATAACATTTATGCTTATCCATCCTTTTTGGCATTTTAAGAGTAATGGTTGCTGGGACTCATATCAATCTCCTGACAAAGTATTTATTTATGGAAACTTTAATTCATATAAATTCTGATTCAATGCAAGCACATTCAGAATTTAAAGTCACACTTAGGTACATAGCTTACCAAAAAGTTATGACAATAATATTTAAAGGCAAGTTAGTTTAACTTGCAATAAAATAAATCATTTTTATTTGGCATGTTAAGAACATAATAGCACTCATTAAAATACATATATACTTCAGGTCACCCTCTCTTGAGAGAGAGAAATTAACTTCCCAGTATCCAATTATTAGCATTGGTATTTCTATAGAAAATCAACTTAGTATGTATGTGTGGGTTGTTTTCTAGACTCTCCATTTTCTTCCTTGATTTATTTATCTATCCTTTGTCAGTATCTCAACTAGCATGGCATATCAGTAAGTCCGGAAGTCACCTTATGTACTTTCTCCAGTTTTGTTCTTTTTCAAAGAAGTTTTGGTGACTATTCTAGGTTCTTTGCATTCCTATATACACTTAAAAATTAGCTTGT
>ML111048.1:81835-163365 GCA_003697995.1 Taxidea taxus jeffersonii
AGGTGTAGGGTTAGGTTGTGTATTTGAGACCTTTCCTGTTTCTTGAGATAGGCTTGTATCGCTATATATTTTCCTCTCAGGACTGCCTTTGCTGTGTCCCATAGATTTTGGACCGTTGTGTTTTCATTATCATTTGTTTCCATGGTTTTTTTCAATTCTTCTTTAATTTCCTGGTTGACAAATTCATTTTTTAGAAGGATGCTGTTGAGCCTCCATGTATTTGTGCTCTTTCCACATTTCCTCTTGTGATTGAGTTCTAGCTTCAGAGCATTGTGGTCTGAAAATATGCAGGGAGTGATCCCAATCTTTTGATACCTGTTAAGACCTGATTTATGACCCAGGATGTGATCTATTCTGGAGAATGTTCCATGGGCACTAGAGAAGAACGTGTATTCTGTTGCTTTGGGGTAGAATGTTCTGAATATATCTGTGATGTCCATCTCGTCCAGTGTGTCATTTAAGGCCTTTATTTCCTTGTTGATCTTTTGCTTGGATGATCTGTCCATTTCAGTGAGGGGTGTGTTAAAGTCTCCAACTATTATTGTATTCTTGTCAATGTGTTTCTTTGATTTTGTTATTAATGGTTTATATAGTTGGCTGCTCCGATGTTAGGGGCATAGATATTTAAAATTGTTAGATCTTCTTTTTGGACAGATCCTTTGAGTATGATATAGTGTCCTTCCTCATCTCTTATTATAGTCTTTGGCTTAAAATCTAATTGACCTGATATAAGGATTGCCACCCCAGCTTTCTTCTCATGTCCATTAGCATGGTAAATTGTTTTCCACTCCCTCACTTTCAATCTGGAGGTGTCTTCAGGTCTAAGATGAGTTTCTTGTAGGCAGCATATGGATGGGTTTTGTTTTTTTATCCATTCTGAAACCCTGTGTCTTTTGATTGGGGCATTTAGCCCATTTACATTCAGGGTAACTATTGAGAGATATGAGTTTAGTGCCATTGTATTGCCTGTATGGTGATTGTTACTGTATAATGTCTCTGTTCCTTTCTGGTAATACTTTTAGGGTCTCTCTTTGCTTAGAGGACCCCTTTCAATATTTCCTGTAGAGCTGGTTTGTTGTTTACAAACTCTTTCAGGTTTTGTTTGTCCTGGAAGCTTTTAATCTCTCCTTCTATTTTCAATGATAACTTAGCTGGATAAAGTATTCTTGGCTGCATGTTTTTTGCGTTTAGTGCTCTGAATATATCATGCCAGTTCTTTCTGGCCTGCCAGGTCTCTGTGGATAAGTCTCCTGCCAATCTAATATTTTTACCATTGTACGTTACAGACTTCTTGTCCCATGCTGCTTTCAGGATTTTCTCTTTGTTGCTAAGACTTGTAAATTTTACTATTAAATGGCGGGGTGTGGGTCAGTTCCTACTGATTTTGAGAGGTGTTCTCTGCGCCTCCTGGATTTTGATGCTTGTTCCCCTTGCTATATTAGGGAAATTCTCTACAATAATCCTCTCCAGTATACCTTCTGCTCCTATTTCTCTTTCTTCTTCTTCTGGAATCCCAATTATTCTAATGTTGTTTCATCTTATGGCATCACTTATCTCTCGAATTCTCCCCTCTTGGTCCAGTAGTTGTTTGTCTCTCTTTTGCTCAGCTTCTTTATTCTCTGTCATTTGGTCTTCTATATCACTAATTCTGTCTTCTGCCTCATTTATCCTAGCAGTAAGAGCCTCCATTTTTTATTGCACCTCATTAATAGCTTTTTTTTTATTTCAACTTGATTAGACTTTAGTTCTTTTATTTCTCCAGAAAGGGTTTTTATTTCTCCTGACAGGGTTTCTCTAATATCTTCCATGCCTTTTTCGAGCCCGGCTAGAACCTTGAGAATCATCATCCTGAATTCCAGATCTGACATATTACCAATGTCTGTATTGATTAGGTCCCTAGCCTTCGGTCCTGTCTCCTGCTCTTTTTTTTGTGGTGAGTTTTTCCGCCTTGTCATTTTGTCCAGATAAGAATCCGCTGTTCTCCTTGTTAAGTGAACTTGGTCTTGGCTGTATTTGTTTGATCTTCTGGGGGAGGGGCCTGTTGTAGTGATTCTCAGGTGTCTTTGCCCCAGGCGGAGTTGCACCGCCCTTACCAGGGACCGGGCTAAGTAATCCTCTCAGGTTTGCTTTCAGGAGCTTTTGTTCCCTGAATGCTTTCTGTAGAGTTCTGGGAGGACGGGAATGACAATGGCGGCCTCCCAATCTCCGGTTCAGAGGAGCCAAGAGCTAGGGGCCCCAGTCTTCAGTGCGCCTTCAGAGGAAAGCGCTTAGTGACTCCCGTCTCCCCAGCCTCTGACCACGCTTGGAGAAAACCGTGCGTAATCAGTCCCGTCTCACTGGCCTCTGGCTGTGCTCCGAGGTCACCCAGCCTGTGACCAAGTGTCTCTGTCTCTGGCAGAGTCCTACCTGGAGTCTCCGAACCCCGTAGATCCCTGAGCTCTCCCAGGTCGGAGTCTCCCAGGATCTTTTGGGGACCCCTCGCACAGAGCAACCGCCTGTGTCACAGACCACAGCTCTAGGAAACTCCGAGTTGAGACTCACTCCTCGGCTCTGTCTCCGCAGCCGGCTTCCCTGCTCTAATACCTGTGAGCTCTGTGACACTCAGACACCCTTGATCCCTCTGTGACCCCGTGGGACCTGAGTCCACGCTGTCCCCGTGAGGTCTTCACCCCAGTTTGGCCTCTGGAGTGATGTCCCTCCATGGAGCAGACTTTTAAAAGTCCTGATTTTGTGCTCCGTTGTTCCGCCACTTGCTGGGAGCCTGCCCCTCCCCCCCGGGTCTATCTTCCCGTCGCATTGGATTCACTTCTCCACTGGTCCTACCTTCTAAAAAGTGGTCGATTTTCTGTTTCTAAAATTGTTGTTCTTTTTCTCTTCGATCTCCTGTTGGATTCGTAGGTGTTTGGAATGGTTTGATAGGCTATCCAGCTGATCTCCTGCTGCCTGATGTCGTCAAGCCTGCTACTTCTCCACCATCTTGACTCCTCCTGCCTATAGGCTGGGGGAGGTGCCTTCCCTCACATCACAGATGCTGCATGTCAAGGCTTCAGGGCTGTTTCTGAAGGTGCAGACACTCCAATCCCAAAAGCCTTCATCTGTGGCAGGTTCACTTGTCTTTTTGGCCTTTGCAGGAGTGAGGAGTGGAAGAAAGGGGAGGGAATAGACAGGGAATGGGGGAAAAGGGGGAGAAACAGCAAAACACAGGCGCTGGAGAGCCCTGGCAATTTCCTAGGAATCCAGTACTGGAAACTTTGCTTGCTCGGGCGACCACCCACCCACTCTTTCCGGGGACCAAAACAGGGAACAGGGAGTGCACGGGGTGCCCCACTGGCACCCTGCAACCTCTGGGCCCAGACTGTGCTGCCTCGCACACAGCCAGTGGCAGCGGTCTCTTCAGGGCTTTTAAAACAAAATTTTAAAATTTTATTTTCTGATTGTTATCCTACTTATCTATCATCTATCTATTTATTAATTAATACATTTGATTTTTGTCTCTTGACTCTGTATGCTGCAGCTTCATTAAATTATTATTTTTAATCTTTAGTGGTTTTGGTAGAATTTTTTTTTTAAGATTTTATTTATTTATTTGACAGAAAGAGATCACAAGTAGGCAGAGAGGCAAGCAGAGAGAGAGGAAGGGAAGCAGGCTTCCTGCTAAGCAGAGAGCCTGATGCGGGGCTCTATCCCAGGACCCTGGGATCATGACCTGAGCCGAAGGCAGAGGTTTTAACCTGCTGAGCCACCCAGGTGCCCCGAATTTTTTATGTATAAATAATCATGCTGTCTATGAATAAAAATAATATTAATTTTTTTTTTATATTTTTGTAACTTCTATGTTTTTACTTGACTTATTTGACTGACTAGAACCTCCTTTAAAATTTCAGAGGTGAGGCCATTGATGTTTGACTAATCAGTCCCTGGTGGAAAGTATTCAATATTTAGTTATTATACTATCTCTGTAGGTTTTTGTTAGATTCTCATTATGAGATATAGGTTGTTTTTTTTTTTTATTATTTTTTTCAGAGTTTTCATTTTTATTTTTATTTTTTAAGATTTATTTATTTGACACACAGAGAAAGATCACAAGTAGGCAGAGAGGCAGGCAGAGAGAGAGAGGGAAGCAGGCTCCCTGCTGAGCAGAGAGCCTGACTCGGGACTTGATCCCAGGACCCTGAGATCGTGACCTGAGCCGAAGGCAGAGGTTTAACCCACTGAGCCACCCAGGTTCCCTTTTTCAGAGTTTTAAAAAGAATGAATGTTACCTTTTATTAGACAATATTTCAAAACATATTGAGATGTCAAATTTTTGGTTTGATCTTTCTCCTTTATAAGGTGAATTGCATTGATTGATTTTCAAATGATGACTCAAACTTGCATTCTGTGATATACCACAGTTAATCATGTTGTATTATATATCTTGTATATTCCTGGATTATATTTCCTAAACTTTTGTTAATGATTTTTGCTTTTATATTCATGAAGGATATTGATCTGTGATATATTTTCTTTAAATGCTATTGTCAAGTTTTATTCTGTAGGTTAATTTGACTTCATGAAATGAATTGGATAATGGTATTTCTACCTCTATCTTCTGGAATAATTTTATCAAAATTATTTTTTTATTTAATGCTTGATGGTATTAAATAAGTATTTGAACCTTAAATTTTTTGCATGGATGCTTCATGATAATGATTTTAATTTAGATGTAGGGCTTTTGGATGACATTACCTCTGTCTAATTTAGTCCAAAGTTGTTGAATTTATTGGTATAAAGTTAAAGTTGTTCATAATATCACTTAATTATCCTTTTTAAATGTGCAGTGGAATCCTCTCCCTATTCATGATGTCGATAATTTGATTTTCTTTTTCTTGTTAAATCTCATCAGATATTAAAACATTTAATGATCTTTTCAAGTAAACAACTTTTGGCTTTGTTAATTTGCTCTATATTAGGCTTTTTATTTCATTGATTTCTACTCCTATTTTTATGATTTTCTGTATTTAGCTTACTTTGGGTTTAATTTGTTTGTCTTTTTCTAGTTTCTATGATAAAGCTGGGTCATTTGTGTGTCTTATCTATGGGTTGCTGTTTTTCCTCTCACTTTTTAGGACAAATTTTCTTGCTTCTTTTACATATCTGATTTTTTTTTTTATTATTGCATTCAGATAGTGTATAAAATAACAGTGAAGTCTAAACCAAAATTTTGTTTGTTTTTTTCTCACACCATGTAAAATCTTCCAATTTTTTGGTAGTCAGCACAAGCCAGAATCCAACTGAGTTGGTGGCTGGCCTGCATCTTTGGTCATACGAAGTTTACCTCTACTTATATTAACTCTCAGACACTTCCTATGATGTTGATAGTGTTTAAGGTGAAAGGTAGCTGGCAGTAGTTCCTCATGCTTTTGCTTTACATTTAGCTTCATCTCTGGAAGTCACCAAAAATTCAAGCACCATAATAATGTGATACTGTGAAGTTTGAATAAATCTTTCCATTCCAATCTCTTTCCCACATCCAATTATTCCATAAATTCTTGAGTTGGAAAGAATGAAAAATTTGGGAATTTAATGATTTTTTTTCTTGTGTTCAGGGCACTATTAGATTTCAGTCTGCCCTGTCTAAAGTTATGAATATCCTTATTTCACCCACAAAAAGTGTGTCCCATCGTAGACATACTTCTCAACCTAGCTACATCCTAAATGTGCTTTTTTCTCAGCTTTTGCTACCATTAAGCTAGAAAATTATGCACTTTTCTGTAATTCAGTTAACTAAAGGATTCCGTAATTAAGATCTACCATCTTAATTAGCACTGTAGAAAATATGACGGGTGGTTGTTTGTTTATTCCACAGAGGCAAAAGTCTGTCATGTTTCTCTCCACATTAAATAGCATTTGAAATTCAAAGTTACTTTTACAAGTTAAAACTGACAGCTCATATTTATTTATTTATTTATTTATTTTGAAAGATTTTTATCTATTTATTTGAGAGACAGAGAGCAGAGCAAGAAAGAGAGAGCACAGGCAAGGTTAGAAGGGCAGAGGAAGGAGAAGCATGTTCCCTGCCAAGTAGAGAGCCCAACTTGGAGCTCAGTCCCAGGACTCTGGGATTATGACCTGAGCCAAAGGCAGACAACTAACTAACTGTGCCATCCAGGTGGCCCAAACATTTTTAAACATTACATCAATGTTAACATAATCACAAAAATCTTACCTTTCTATATTCTATTATCAAATTCTATGGCCACTAAGTAGAAATATTGCTATGAGCACATATTGGGACAAATTTCTGAAACAAATATAACTCAGTTTATTGTCATAAATGAAGTCAGGAAGATTCAAACATCCAATTCAGGAAGATGAAGTCAACTTCATCTACAATACTTAGAGATGCTCTCTTATGAATTTATATACACTAAATTATGTGCTAATTCAGCTTTAAACCGATACCTTTTATTGAGAAGATTATTTTAAACAGAGAACTGGAAACAACCTTATCTATGTTTTATCCCTTAGCTTTACACTTTAAAAGTTAGAATTTGTCATGATAATTTCAATAAACAACAAAATATGATTTATAATAAAAGTTACAAAACACAGTTAACTAGTGATATATTGAACTGAAGGTCATCAAGATGGAACAGTACTTAAATTCAATTAAAAAAATAATGAATGGACATTTGTTTCTCTTTCATGTTCTTTCATTCATGAGTTATCCATATTTTAATTTAATATGGTGTTCAATATAATCCATAAAATCTTGTGAGTTATTCATATAATAGCCCAAATTTCACATTTTAGCAAGGGTAATAACAATTAGAAGATGTATAAGAAAGCTCATTTCTTCATTCTTCCCATTTTCACCCTCTCCTACAGTGATATATATCAAATATAAAATTTTAACACTGTCATATATATATATAATTCTGTGTACACACACAACTTCATATATTCATTCTAGCTTAAGTATAAGTTTCTGGGGTATTTTTGACTAGCTGGTTACAAGATTTCTTATTGTTCAAAGGTAATCTCATAAACCGGCAAGTTATTATTTCTATTGAAAAAGTTCATTGAGCATCTCTAAACAATATACATATAAAATCTATTTCCTTTTATATCTCTAAATCATGTGCCTAAGTGTTATATACAGGTGATATTTGTTAACATAATTATAAATGCACATATATTAACACTCCTTAAAAATGTGTCTGTATACACACAGGTACCCAAAATTCAGTTTTGTACTCAGGAATTCTCCTGGTCTTTCTTTTATGTATCATACATTATAATCTTAAGATAGTAGCTGAAGCTCTAGGAATAATACTGCAATTCTAAAACAAAGAATGGGAAGGCAAGGTACCAGCATATCTGTTGCTTTTATCAGGATAGGGAAAAAAAAAAAAAAAAAGATAAATGTAGCATATTTATGATTTCTTCCATCTAGGACTCTATCAAATGGTGACCAGCACATGGAAACAAAGCAGAAAAAGTAAGCTTTTCATCCTCCAGCTTCTATTGTAGAGATTAGCAAAGGAGGTTGGGGACATATATGTTTGTTTAGGCAAAGGAAACTATTGTCCTCCTCATCTTCTTCTTTTGAAAAATTTGAATAGTTCTTGCTTGTGATTAGACATGTCAAGTTTCTCACCTAAAACACAGAATTAATAAATGAGAATAACTGTCATCCAATTACCAGTTCAAATTTAAATTTTAAAGACCGGATTACTGATTTTACTACACTAATCCAATAAAATGTCTTAAAAACACAGTATTTGATGCCCAAACATGTTAAATACCTGACACACTCTACAAAATTAATATGGAAAATCAACTGTTCTCTTTTTTTTTTAAAGATTTTATTTTTTGACAGAGAGAGAGGGAACAAAGTGGGAGAGGGAGAAGAGGCTTCCCGCTGAGCTGGGAGCCCAATGCAGGGCTCAATCCCAGTCCCCTGGGATCATGACCTGAGCTGAAGGCAGATATTTAACAACTGAGCCACTCGGGCACCCTCAACTGTGGTTTAATTATCATTCAATCTGGCCCTAAAGACTGGGTATCTGGAACATATACAGTTGAACATTTTTCAGTTCATCACTGATTTAATGCATACAATTTGATCATTTATATCATCTTCATCAACACAATTGTCAGATATTTATACATATTGGTTGTGATAATTTTAACTGAATATGTGAATGCTTATGAATAAAAGCTTTTGAGCCATTTTTCTTCAATGTCAAAGGAAAAGTTATGTTCAGCATTGGATTGATTTTGATCTCTTAAATGTAATTTATTTTAGTGATATCAGAAACTACCACCAATAGCAACAAATTGCACCTGAGATCCAACATCAAAAACACAGTAGCAGTTAGAATTTGGATAAAGATCTTCAGACATTTCCACCACTTTAATTTGCAATAGTAACCACAGTAATACTACTATTACTAATAATAATGAGTTTTTTTGTTTGGTTGCTTTGATAATGATTCTAGTTCAAAACACAACAGAAAGTTCCACCTTTAACTTTTAATACTTTCAGAAGTTTTCCTCTCTTTTACATCACTAGAAGGATTCTGATTTGAGACCCATCTTTATATGTATTTGCATCAATTATCCTTTCTGGAGGTTTCCTAATATATAGCATAAGTGAATTTATCTTACACAATGTAATAATAAAGACCGTATGATATGGACTTTGTTGTTACATGGCTATGCAACATAAATACTTACAAGAAAAATATTTGTAACATTTGATGTTTTCCTTTGAGGGTAGTTCCAGCTTCAATGAAATATTTGGGGGGTTGCTAGATTCTGGTAAGTTGTGTTTTGCTATCTGTGCTATGAGAATGGCATTGGGAGAAAAAGAATTTAAAAATTTCTTTAAAAAATCTTTCAAGGTAAACGAATTAAAAATTTACTTCACAGGGCACCTGGGTGGCTCGGTGGGTTAAAGCCTCTGCCTTCAGCTCAGGTCATGATCCCAGGGTCCTAGGATCAAGCCCCACATCAGGCTTTCTGCTCGGCAGGGAGCCTGCTTCCTCCTCTCTCTCTCTGTCTGCCTCTCTGCCAACTTGTGATCTCTATCTGTCAAATAAATACATAAAAATCTTTAAAAAAATTACTTCACACAGGCAAAGATTATGTGTCTTACATTGACAATGTTATGAAACTTAATGGGTAAAAAATTAGAGAAAAGGAACACCCAAGTAGTGATCTATTAAAGAATTGGCCAACTTTTTCTGTAAGTGGCCAGATAGTTGGCCACTACAGTCTCTGCCTTAATTACTGTTGGCCCTATGTTCTCTGCCTTAATTACTTAACTCTGCCCTTGTGTGCAAAAGCAGTTATTGACAATGGGTGTAATTATGTTCAGTAAAACTTTATTTACCAAATAGGGTGAGGCCTGGGTTTGGTCCATGGGCCACAGTTGGCCAACCCCTGATGCAGTTGATTTGCTTCTACCCACCCTCCTGGAGTAGGTACTGGTTGTCAGTTAGTTACATAGCAACTTGAACCAAAACATACGGTGACTATGTACCCTGGAATGGATCTTGGCTGGAGCAATGCTGCTGCTGCTTCTTCTTCTTCTTCTTCTTCCTCTTCAGATTGTATTAATTTATTTGAGAGAGAGAGAGAATGAGAGAGTGCACAAGAGAAGGGGAAGGCAGAGGGAAAAGCAGACTCCCTGATGAGCTGGGAGCCCCATGCGGCACTTAATTCTGGGACTCCAAGATCATGACCTAAGCCAAAGGCAGTTGCTTAACCAACTGAGCCACTCAGGCGCCCCTGGAGCAATGCTTGTTGATTCATTTAAAGCATCTAGGTTCCCCCTTAACTGCCTGAACTCATCTGTGAGCCTGTTTCTCTTTACTACTATTTTTCAGATTGCCTTTTCAGAGGGAAATTTTCATTGAAAGAAAAAAAAAAAAAAGGAGACAGAAGTTAAAAATGCATTCTCTCTCAAGGTTATTACCATCTGATATCAGAGTCTGCCCTTCTTAATATATATTTTTCTATTTTTCATCTCTTTCCTGCTTTTCCCATCTTACTATTTTTTGTTTCTCTCCACAACTTTAAAGCTTTTTTTACATTTGGTCTACCTGAACGTGTTTGCATTTTCTCTTTCTATTTTTATCCTTAGATTATGCATTAATTTAACACATATATTGATTATTATACCCCAAATATGTAACAGTATTTTACACCAATCTTTAGTTGTGTATCACATCTGAATTTCCACATTAGTGTGCTTATTTAGGAAGTAGTGCACCCTTACCTGCAGTTTCACTTTCCATAGGTTTTAGTCACCTGCTTGTCCAACCAGTAACCCACTCCAGAAGCAGATGATTCTCCTTCTGACTTATTGCCAGAAGGTCAATAGTAGACTAATGCTACATCACAATGCCGTGTCAGTCCTCTCACTTCATTTCCCCTGGTAAGCATTTTATCATTTCATGTCATCAGGAGAAGAATGACTACAGTACCATAAGATATTTTGGGAGAGAAGGAGACCACATTCAATAACTTTTATTGTAGTACATTGTCATGTTATTCTACTTTATCATTAGTTATTTTTTTAATCTCTTACTGTACCTAATTTATAAATTAACATTTATCATAGGTATATATGTATAGGGAAAAACAGTATATATATAGTTCAGTACTATCTGTGGATTCAGCCATCTACTCAGTCTTGGGATGTATTCTCTGTGGGTAAAGAAGGACTGTTATATTTACTAAAAGTTGACATAATTATTAAAACAATTTTTAAAGATTGTATTTATTTGTTTAAGAGTGAGAGAGTACAAGTGGGAGGAAGGAGCAAAGAAAGAAGCAGACTCCCTGTTGAGCAGGGACCTCCACATCCCCCCTGCCATGGGGGCTCCATTCCAAGACTCTGAAATCATGATCTGAGCCAAAGGCAGAGGCTTAACTAACTGAACCATCCAAGCACCCCCATAATTTTAAATTAATTCATTCCTTTGACATGATTTTGGAAAAAATATTCAACACTGGACTTCTAGTTATCAGTTAGGAAATAATATATATGAATACATGTAATTTAAAATCAATGAATGCAAATGGTAAAGAAATCTAGAACTTTCCATATTCCTAATTCTTGGAAAAGAAAGTAACAAAATTCAATGAATTGTTTTCCATCAAGGTAGCAGAAAGAATTAAAATCATAATTCGTTATGTTAATGGTAAGGCAGTAATGTTTCCACATTTGTCAATATAGTGGTTATTTTTGCTATTTTAAAAATGTGATTCCTCTTACATAAAAATCTAAACCAACAGGCATTAATGAAGAAAAGAAAATGTGTGTTAAAATACAGTTCAGTTTCTATTTATATTAGCAATGGATATTGTCTTTCTTATCCAATATTCATGTAATTTGCTAAATTTTATCTGATTGTTCTCAAGACTAATATGATTTGTGAGTTGCTGGTGATAATCGAGGTTAACTATGTATGACCCCTCATTTCTAAGCCTTAATTTCTCATTTCAAAATTGCTTCCTCTGAGTTTCTATTTTAAAGGCATGAAGAAATTTATTATCATAGAACGGACATTTTCAATGTCTTAATCCTCAGTATGACACATAACTTTGTTGATCCTGTAGGATTTTTTCTGAGAAATTCCTTTTTTTTTTTTTTTTCCAAATGAGGAGTCAGTCACAGCTAAAATTTCAGTGTATCGTAGTCCTCCTTGAGGGTTGACGAATGCATGCAATTATGCTAATGGAACATCAAGTCCCTGTTGCTGAGAAAAAGCTTGAGAGATATCTCAAGCTGGAATAAGTTGACCTCTTCAGAATAAAAAATGAGGATTTTTTTCTGATATTTCCTAACGTAATTAACTAAGTTGGCAAATCTCCTGAATTTGATTTAAACCAAATAATATAGTATATTCTATTCCAATAATTATTCACATATTCTTTAACAGAATAGAATATACAGCTTCTATGCTCCAGTGTGTAATATTAAGGAGAGCAGCAAGTGGTAGCTTGCTAGAAATATTCCTTAGTGAGCTCCAATAATAATCAACAGAGTGGGCAAAGATTACTTTTTGCAACAGCAAACATTTAGAGACTTGAAATATAGAGAATATGGAGCATAAAGAGGATTTGAAATTGTCACATGCTCCATTTTATTATCTTCTTTATAAAATATTGTCAATTTGTTATGTTAACAGTGGTAGATGTTACCAGAGTAGGTAGTCACCCATTGGTAGGGAACAGGCTCTTCCTTAAGAACTTAGAATCTAGTCATGGGAAAATAAATCCATAAATCACCCTGGTGCATCTAAATTGTTATAGAAGCTCAAAGGTGGGGAAGAATATGTCTATCTGGAAACTGGGACTGAGAGGCTTTTGAGTTTAGCTTATCAATAAGTTCTAAAGGCAGTCACAGACAAAGACTAAGTTTACTGTCAACATTGAAAGGATAGGAGCCTTTTGTTAAAGGACAATATTGGTCATAACATTGTCTTTCTTCCACATAATCTTCAGCCAATATAACAGTTCTCAATGGTGGAACAAAGGGAAAATTGTGTCAAATCTTAGATATATGCTAATTAAATTTACATTTAGGAGATTAAATTTAAATAAGTTCAGATCTTAACTTATAGGTTCTTAATATCCATAGTTACTTTTCTTGTTTTTCTTGTTTCTTGTTTTCTATAAAATATTGTAGAGGTAGACAATGTTCCAGCTAATATTTCACAATAACCAGGACAATAAAGAACATGTTAACTCGGTAAATAAATAGATCCAAATGTACCAACTCTTATATTTCAAGACTGGTATAGAAAGCCGTGTAACTTATTGCATTTGCTGTTGATATTATTGTGATGGTCAACTATGGTATTTTAGGTAACATGAAGACATGTGTTGTGGAATGATTTCTGCTGAGTGGTAGCAGTTCTTAAGTTGTGGTTATCTATCTTTACATAAAGAAACAGTAGTCATTGTTGTTGTTGTTTTTTTCCATTTTTAAGCCAGTATTGAAATATTTTAATTCATGAATCATACATTTTCACTGCATTGACCTATTTTCTTTAAAATTGATAATTTTAAGTCACATTAGTTTCCTATGGCTGTTGTAACAATTTACTAAAAACTTAGTGACTTAAACACAAATTCATACTCTTATTGTTTTGAGGTCAGAATTCTAAAATAGATCTTAATGTGATCAAATCAAGGTGTCAGGATGGCTATTTCTTCTAGAGGATTCAGAGGAAATTTTGTTTCCTTGTTTTTCCCAGTTTCCAGAAGCCATCTACATTTCTTGTCTCATGGTCTCATTCCTCCATATTTATTTATTTATTTTTTTAAAAGATTTTTTAATTTTTATTTATTTGTTAGAGAGAGAGAGAGAGAGAGAGAGAGCACAGGCAGACAGAGAGGCAGGCAGAGGTAGAGGGAGAAGCAGGCTCCCTGCCGAGCAAGGAACCCGATGTGGGACTCGATCCAAGGACGCTGGGATCATGACCTGAGCCGAAGGCAGCTGCTTAACCAACTGAGCCACCCAGGCATCCCTCATTCCTCCATATTTAAAGCAACAATGTTGGGCCAACTCTCTTTTGCTACTATGTCTATGGTTCTCTTTCTACTGCCTCCATCTTCTACTTATAAGGACCTTTGTGGTAACGGTGGGCCTGTCTGGATAAAGCAGGACAAGCTCCTCATCTCATGATTAGTTGATTAGCAATTTACTTCCGTCTTTCTATCTCCAAACTTAAGTTCCCTTTGCCATGTCATTTAACATATTCACAGTTATGAGGATTAGGATGTAGGTATCTTTGGGGCATCTATTATTATGCCTAGCACAAAAATATATTTACTTTAATCTCTGTGAGGAAAAAGAGACAGATTTTTAAGAAATGAGTTTATATAGAAGCAATATAGGTAGCTCATAGAATATTTTATTTTTATCACAAATATACATCAAATGATAAGCTACTAAATCCTAACTCCACATGTAAGAAACTGGCTTGCTTTATTTATTTGTTTATTTAGAAAGAATGCAAGTGGGAGAAGAAAGAGGGACAAGCAGACTCCAAGCTGAGTATGAAGCCCAATGTGGGGCTCAATCTCATGACCCTGAGATCATGACCTGAGGCAAATCAAGAGCCATGTGCTTAACTGACTGAGCTACCCAGGCAACCCAAGAAATTGATCTTTATTAGGCCACATTTGAAATTGAGCTATTAATTGTAATGGTAACATTTTCATTCACTGTGAAATTGTCCAATCACCACTTAAAAATAAAAATGATATAAACAGAATGAAAATGCTATTTACTTTTACATTTTGCATCTTATAATATGACCTCTATGATTTACAGGAAGAAAAAAAAACAGAATTAATGGTACTAGCAGTAGAGTGTTCTGTTTATAAATTAGTGACAAGTAAAGGATACTACAAAAATAAATGAAAATTATCTATCTATCTATCTATCTATCTATCAGTATCTACCTATATCACTGGTATTCTCTACTTAAAACATTCTAGGATTATGAAATACATTTACATAGACTAAATGTAGTCTATTATCTTCAGTCTCATGATCCTTGATCAAGCTGGAGTTTAGATCTCCACAAGAGATTCCCTGGCTATTTCTTGGAGCCGAGAAGAAATCACAAACAGTATCTTTTCTTGTTCTCCCTTTCCTATTCTTGCTGTCTCCTGACAATAATGTATACCAATTGGATCAAGACCATGCCAATGGTCTTGCCATGTCCATGGACCATGTCCATAGAGAGAGGGTGAAGGGGCAGAGCTCCAGCCTGAGGCACCGGGGCTCCAGGACGGCGAGGATGTTGACTTCTTTAGTCTAGGCCACTGTCCGGGCTGTGAGCAAGAGGAAGCTGCAGCCCACCCAGGCCGCCCTCACCCTGACACCTTCAGCAGTAAACAAGATAAAACAGCTTCTTAAAGATAAGCCCGAACACGTAGGTCTGAACGTCGGTGTCTGAACCAGGGGTTGTAATGGCCTTTCTTATACTCTAGAATATACAAAGACAAAAGAAGATTCTGATGAAGAAGTTGTTCAAGATGGAGTCAGAGTGTTCATTGAAAAGAAAGCACAGCTAACACTTTTAGGAACAGAAATGGACTATGTTGAAGATAAATTATCCAGTGAATTTGTTTTCAATAACCCAAACATCAAAGGAACGTGTGGCTGTGGAGAAAGCTTCAATATTTGACTACTCTGGCTATAAGCTCCAGGAACACTCGTGGAAGTCCTAGGGCTTACTGAAGAAATCATGTGACTGTCATGTGCTTAAAGTTTATAATGTATGACTGCCTTATGAGGAAAATAAAATGATGCATTTTGAAAGTGAAAAAAAAATGGGTTGTACTATCAGGGATTTTCCCCCCTCCCCCCTCTCTGTTTGTCCCTTCCTCTCCTGTGTTTACAAGCTAGGGAACACCAACCAGTAAGTGCTCCTAACCCCTCTGCAGCAACATCTCCAAACTGTCGAGTTTGGATACTCCTTTCCTCCCTCTACTTTTATCCTCTGCTCTTTCCTTCTGTAAATTTTTAAACATTCTCTTCCTCTCTGGCCAGCAGTTTGTCCATCTGGTCCTGCCCACTCAGTGTCTTTGACCATCCCTTGGTGACCTTATGCTATCCCGGGTGAGGTGGAAAGGGAGTCTGACCTGGAACCAGATGCTACTCAGGCTGTTGTTCAATCCACTTCTTCCCACACAGAGAGCCACACTTTTGGCCCTGTTGTCCTCATGTCCCTCATCCCAGAAGAGATACCTGTATATCCCAAAAAAAGAAGATCCTATCATGAATAGAAACTGTGTGAAACAAAGTCGCCCATGTGCTTCCCCAGAGAGGAGCTCATGTGTCTGAAGGGTGTATTTTCTTCTGTCATGTTGATGTTTCCTTCTTAATTTATAGGATTTTTTTAAATGTAAAAAATTGCACTGAACTCTATAAACATAAATGCTGCTTTTTGTAGCTCATATTAAAAAAGGTTCCATATTTGAGTATACTGCAATAATATTTTTTACATCCAGCTCTTTAAGTGATCCTCGTTCTGGTGGCTTTGTGTAAATACGTTTGCCCTAGTTGAATTAAGAAACTTTAAATGTTATAAAATGAAAAAAAAAATCAATATCTTTGCCAAAAGTGTTTTTTCTAGAATCTTCCCAAACTTCCATTGTCATTTCTCACCTACAAAGGGAGTAATACCTTTTGCTTGAACTGTGCCACAAGCTGCCTAGAATTTCAGAGTCTGAATTAAAGTATTCCTCCTCCTTCAGTAATATATTCACTTGCTGAGTAGCTCATCATATGTTTTCATGAAAAACAGTAAACTTCTAATCTCATAATTTTATATATGAGGATAAAAACTCAATTAAAGGAACTAGAGAGGGAAGGGATTTCAACATCTTAGTATTCTCCTTATTCATCTAATCTGTTTCTAGTCACTATTTCTCCCTCTGTTCCTAGTGTGTATTTATCAATACTGGCAGAACATGAAGAAGGGTATTTATATCCCAGTTCAGGCACAAAACAACTGCCCAGTACATGTCTCGACTTGTCTCCAAACTGAACATGTATATTCAAAGAAGAGTGGAAGAAAACCTACACTTATTACCACTTATTAAATCTGGATATTGATATTAAAAGATAATAGTTTTCTTGGTGTGCTTTTAGATAATTTCTAAAAATGCATGTATTACTTTTTAAAGTATTAACACAAATGTACAATAAATATCATATGGAGGGGCACCTGGGTGGTTCAGTGGTTAAAGCTTCTGCCTTCAGCTCAGGTCATGATCCCAGGACCCTGGGATCAAGCCCCGCATTGGGCTCTCTGCTCAGTGGGGAGCCTGCTTCCCCTCCTCTCTCTGCCTGCCTCTCTGCCTGCTTGTGATCTCTCTCTGTCAAATAAATAAATAAACTCTTAAAAAAATATATCATATGGAAAGGGTTTGCACAAATTAGTATGAAGACACAGAATTTTGAGATATATTAGATGTTTAAAATCTAAAATAATAACAAAAGCTTTGTTCTCTTGCTTTCTCATACCTAACAGCTACAACATTTGATCATGTAAAGACCTACATTCCTATGTCTCCTTATTTATACTTATTTTCCATTGAATGGTCAGAATGTGCATGGATAATTGGACCTAATGGTGTTTCAGAGACACAGAGTCATGTGATTCATTAACAGCATCATCACAGCTCCAGTGAAGGCCTCCTTGGAGTTCTGTTTTAAAGGACCACTCTTATCAAATCCTGAAAGTTTGCTCTCCATTTTCTTAGTGACCAAAATGAATGTCTGGCAAGCTCAGGATATATTTGATGGGGTTAAGTAACTATTTTCATCAGTGTTGACAGAGTTAGCCTGGTCTTATTGAGGTGATGATTTGCCAGATCAATCTTCATACCACTGATGCTTAATATATTCTTGGTATAGATAAGGTGCATTTCCAAGTCCATTAACTCTTGAGAGAGTTTGTCTTCTATATACATATACATACATATGCACATATGGGTATATATCTCCATGCAAATTCAGTTTTCAGATACTCCCTAATAATTTTTCCCTTACCTTCTATTTTTTTCCTTATTAACCAGTAGAAATAAATTTAACATATCCAGTAATATCCAGCTTTTTAAATATTTAAATGCTTTGATAGTTTAATTTCCTAATGAATTATAATGCTACAATCACCACTGAACTTGGCTATTAAACACATTATGAACTGCTGTTGTAATAATTTATTCAATGAAAAATGAAGAATAACTAGAAGATATAGGAACAATGTGGATGTGAAGAAATAAGAGATAGTCTCTTCATAACTAAAAATGTGAATTCACTTCAAGTTGCTATATTCTAGGTGTCATCTATAAGAAAACAAAGGAGGGGTGCCTGGGTGGCTCAGTCGTTAAGCTTCTGCCTTTGGCTCAGGTTATGATCCCAGTGTCATGAGATCGAGCCCCACATCAAGAAGCCTTCTTTAATGTCCACAATAGCCAAACTATGGAAAGAACCTAGATGTCTATTAACAGATGAATGGATAAAGAAGATGTGGTATATATACACAATGGAATACTACACAGCCATCAAAAGAAATGAAATCTTGCCATTTGCAAAGACGTGGATGGAGCTAGAGGGTATTATGCTTAGCAAAATAAGTCAATCGGAGAAAGACAACTATCATATGATCTCCCTTATATGAGGAAGCGGAGATGCAACATGGGGGCTTGGGGGGTAGGAAAAGAATAAATGAAACAAGATGGGATCATGAGGAAGACCAACAATAAGAGACTCTCAATCTCACAAAACAAACTGAGGGTTGCTGGGGGAAGGGGAGGAGGGAGAGGGTGGTGGGGCTATGGACATTGGGGAGGGTATGTGCTATGGTAGGTGCTGTGAAATATGTAAACCTGGCGATTCACAGACCTGTACCCCTGGGGCTAATAATACATTATATGTTTATTAAAAAAATTTAAAATATATTAAAAAAAAGAAGCCTGCTTCTCTCTCTCCCACTTTCCCTGCTTGTGTTCACTCTCTCATTGTCAAATAAATAAACATTATTTATAATATTATAAATACTTATTTATATATATTACATATATTATATATGTTATAACATTTATATAATCCTATAAATATAAATAATTTATAATATAAAATAAAATCTTAAAAAATAAGATCAACACCTGAGCTGAGATCAAGAGTCAGATGCTTAACCTACTGAGCCACCAAAGCACCCCTTCTCCTAGGATCTCTTCTGTGAGCAATTCATTTCAGCCCTTACATGATTGCTGAAATCACCAGACAAAAGGGAAAGAGGAGTTTATGGCAGGTTTAATACTGTGTAGCCAAATATTTTTTCTGCTTTTTTTTTCCTCCACTAATCTTGACTCTTGGGAGAGATGCCATTTATAACCCCAGAACTGTTTTTGGACAACCTGTCACTTCTGTAATAGCAGTAATAATAATGATAATGATTTCAATAGAAGAGCTAACATTTACTAGTGCTCCCAGTGTTAATCTCTTTAACATACCCCTTGTCATTTCAATCTCACAGTATGTTGAATTACATATGATCATCATTACTTTACTAATGAGTACCCTAAGGCTTATAAAAATTAAGTAACTCACCCAAGATCCCATAGTAAGTAATTGATAGAATCAAAATTTAAATTCTGTCAATAAAGCCTGTGCTTTTCCCACTGTGTTATACTATAGTTGCTGCAAAATGCATCACATCGTGGGGACTGCAATGATGCCACTTCCTTTCATCTCTGATAGTAATGAGAAACCCAAAGACATTTATTAAACTAAGAGCAGATTTAGTGTAGGGAGCTCCTTGGTGGTTATGCTCTGCTATTTCACCTTACTAGAAAATTTCAGATGTGTGTTAAGAAATAAAATGGTTGGGTTCCTGGGTGGCTCAACTGGCGGAGCAACTGCGTTAGGCTTAGGTGATGATCCTGGAATCTTGGGATGGAGTCCCACATCAGGCTCTCTGCTCAGCAGGGGATCTGGTTCTCCCTCTGACCTTTCCCCTCTCATGCTTGCTCTCTCTCATTCTCTCTCTCACTCTCTCTCTCAAATTAAAGAAAGACGAAAGAAGAAAGAAAGAAAGAAAGAAAGAAAGAAAGAAAGAAAGAAAGAAAGAAAGAAAGAAAGTGGCCATTATTTTTCACTCCCACAGCATGTATTCATGTTATTAAAAGAAAAACAATTTTAAACACCAAACTTCTAACACATTAGTGTAAAGATAAAGTTAATGGAAAGGGAGAACACATTCCAAAACTATTTTTTAAAGTATGTGTTAAAACAAAGAAACCAACCAACAAAAAATTAAATTAAAATTAAATTAAAAATTAAATTTATAGACCCACAGTATGCTTTTCACATCCAAAAAGCAATTGAGATTACTTACAAAATCTCTTATAAACAAGGTATTATTATATTCTTTGCAAATGAAAGAGTAAGGACGAAAATTATGGAAAATGGCTATTAAAGAAGATTTTCTAATGTCATAAATTAATGATAATAGGTATATCAGTTTTCATCTGTTATCATTTATTTATAAAAACCTATTTTTGAATCTACCTACAGAGTATATTTTAAAACAAAAATAATTAACACACTTACAAACTTTTATTGGTGGTGTTTTTAATAATATAAGGCAAAGTAATTTTTTTCTTTATTTCTAATCATATGTTCAAAGTCTTTTTTTATTTATACATTTAAGATACTTCTGAATCCATTTTTTGGACCTATCCAGGGCAGAAAAATGTTTCAGAGTTTTAAGAGTTTAAATGTCTTTTTTTTTTTTTCCTTGTGGAAAGGGGAAAGTAGGGTACAGTGGTGGGAAAATAAATTTTATTTAGTCTCTTTATTTTAAAATCCTCTTCTCCATTAAAAAAAAGTATATATAAATTTCATCAACCAATGAGTTGATGAAATTTATGGCTAAAATACTACTCCCAGTAACTTCAGGATAATGCAAATGCTATCAACTTATTTAAGAAAAATAAGGTAGTTAAGATCGAAAAGTCTACAGTTACTTTTTCTTAGTGTCTTCTGTATTTTAAATAACTTTATTGTAAAACAAAATAAAAATTATCCTATTTATGTATCTTAACCAATTTACTTTTAATTTCTGAATTCCATTCCTTTTTTTGTAATTAACCTTAACAGAATGTTACTAAATTTAAGATATTTAAACCAAAATGTCAGAGTTTGAGTATATATACCACAGATTGTTCATGAGTATCTCATATAATTATACTCAAAGGAAAAAATGGGGTACTGTGAACTATGAACTATTTTATAACTTGAGGTTGGAATTCCATGTTACACATTATAGAGATAAATTTTACTATGATCAGTTCCTAATTTTAACCACACTTGGGACTTTCTTTGGAATTTGTGTATGTCCAGTGAGTCAGGATGAAGTTAATTCATATGAAGTATTAGTCTTTTTAAAACTAATTCTTCTAGGGCACCTGGGTGGCTCAGTAGGTTGAGCCTCTGTCCTCGGCCCAGGTCATGATCTCAGGGTCCTGGGATCGAGCCCCACATCGGGCTCTCTGCTCAGTGGGGAGCCTGCTTCCTCCTCTCTCTCTCTGCCTGCCTCTCTACCTACTTGTGATCTCTGTCTGTCAAATAAATAAATAGAATCTTTAAACAAAACAAAACAAAACCAAACAAACAAAAAAAACCTAATTCTTCTAAAAAATATTAATGGAGAACAAAGAGTAATTATTTCATAATTTTCTCATTAAATATTTCTATAAGTTTATATAATTAAAAACAAGACATTAAATGTGTGCATTAAAATTTTAAGTAATTAACATTTAGAAAATAATTATTAATCATATGCTATAAAAGATGACAAAATGAAGTCACTTATATGGCCTTTCACCTCCAATGGATAGGGCAATTCTGAGAACAGAATGATATTTTACTATTCAGAGATGAGTTATAATTCCTCTTACATTGAATGTCTCAATGTAAAAGAGAAGCAAATTGGAGTCAGCATTTTTTCATTGAATAATAATAATGTATGCAAGAAATAATATTCAGGAATCAGGAATAGCATGAAACAACTGTTACTTATACTTTTCGACACTGAAAAAAGTGTTTAAAATTTTTTCAATATGGGGGCAATTCTGAGCACAGAATGATGTTTTACTGTTAAAATAGGAGTTATAATTCCTTAGAAGGAAAGTAGAAGTAAGGGAAGTGTCAATAAAGATAGATCTGAATGATTGAAAATGAATACCATGGAAAAGACCTATATCTCCAAAACTGCAGAGCAATTGACACAGCTTTGGTATATGGGGATGTTCACAGATCATTTAGCTTATGGAATAGGAGCTATGTTATTGGAGGTACATTTGAGGAGATTCTGGTGTTGAATGAGTTGATGAAATTTATTGAGACTAATGATGCTGCCAATAAGATATGACTATGCCCAGTGAAATTGGAAGTAACACATTGTCTGTGCTTATTAGGAAATGAGAAAGTCTTATTGGAATAATGCTATTACCTGATGGAATATGGCAGAGAATAATAGGAATCTATGTGCTTAGAAGATGCAGTGTTAAGCACTGGAAGAGGTAATATGTCCCAAGATCTAGCAGTGCAAAATGGAAGCAGAAACATCCGGTGGAAATGGCACCAGTGCCTGTGAGAGTTAGCTATATTCAATTAGCTTTTACTAAGTTATGTTGTGGTATGTGTTACTCCTAAAATATCATTGGGGGTCACACCAGTAAATATTGACTTCTTGTTCACACATAGGCCAAAGGTAGACTGTGGCTCTGCTCCAGACTATATCTTCTCATTGGAAGACACAGACTGAAAAACTATTGCTTTTGAGATATTTCATTCCAATGACAGGCAAGAGAAACATGAGACTAAGCTGATCCATACAATCATTATGAAGCTTCTTCTCAAAACTAGCAAAAGGTACATCCAGAAAAATATGTCACAGGTCAAGTCTGCCAAAGGTATATTTAAAATATACTAAAGACATGTTATGCATAAAGGAAAACTAGTATGTATCACACTATGTAACATGAATATTTCATTAATAATTTGTTAAAGTATCAATGTTGCTTATTTATTTTGCTTAAGCATACATAATAGTTTATAATAAACATATGGATTTATTAACTATTAATAAAATAGTTTATAATAAACATATGGGTTTACTGTTTGATTTTCTGGTGTTAAGCCACTGTCTTTTTTTTCAATACCTGTAAGAATGAGTTTTCTTAAAGGAGGTTGGAAATATATAAACTTGCAGAATAATATGAGTGATGAAGCATTTTAGAGCTGAATGATTTTTCCTAATCTAGTTTCTTAATATATTACATAAAATGTCAAAATGAGGAAGTTTTAAAGAATGATATGCACCATATCATGTAAATGTACCATATCCCATAGATATAAAATTATTAATATTTTGCCACATTTGCTTTTTAGTCACATCTGTAACTATTACTAATAGTGTTCCAATGAGTAAGTGGGGAAGTTTTAGCTCCCCAAAGAGAAAAGTGAATGTATCTTTTAATGAAATCTTTTTAGTATCAGGTTTCTTGAATCTTTTAGTAAGAAATTACAGATATTTATTAATAGAATATTTATCAAAAATGTCAATAAGAATATTCTAGGAATTAGTATAGAAGGCATATTCATTTACATTAATCTTAAAATAAAAAGAGCTCATTTTTATGGTATGTAGAGGCCTGCTGTATTTATCAGAAATTTAAAATTCCATATATTTGCTAAATATTTTTCTATATTCATAAGTTCATAGTATTATGGATAAATATTACCTATTACAGTCACTGAAATTTAAAAAAGAACAGAACTTAAAATAAAACCCTCATACAGATTTATCCCTTATAGGAGTCAACATTTGTGACCAATAAACCAAAGCTTACAAATTATTTCCAGGTCGATGCTACCTGACAAGTAGCAGAGAAACTAGTAACAGATAAAGTCCCAATGTAATATTAAATCAAACCTTTAAAATTGTACAACCAAAGACTTTCTGCATTTCACTTATTAATTTTTATATGTTTGTCCAACATTTATGTTTTATTCATTTAATAAGGAAAAGCTGGCAAAACATTGTGCTTTTACCTAACTATAATATATACATTTATTTTGTAAATGCATTTTTGTCATTTTTAAAAAGCTATATACTATTAAGGTAGTTCTAGTGATATTAGCAATGGAATATATTAACTATACCATTTACTAAAATATATTTTCCTTCTTTATAGATTTATATTTCTCTTCTGTGTATATTTGTTAAATTCAAACTTTCATTGTGCTTACTGTAGAGATAAAGATATTCAAACCAAAAGAGTGGCATTTATGCAACTAAACGTGCTCTAAAGAAATTATTTGGTTAAAGGGCTGTCTGCTTACTACCTCACTTCTATTGTTAAGTGTCATAAGTGTTTATTTTTCTCATAAAGTGCCTGTATCATAACTGACACATGTGTTGAACTACTGTTTTATTGTGATTCTTCATGACACCTTTGTCTTTTTATATGGTCGTATTCACTGATCAGGTTTAGAGAAGTATTTCTTCTCTGGGAATGCTATTTCAGATATGTTTCAACTATGGAAACAGAGGCATATAAGGTTGGTGATATTTTCCTTTTTCTTTACATGGATTTATTGGCAATTATGTTGGTTATGACAATTTATACTAAAGTTCATAATTTGATCAATATTTAAATCTGTAAAAACTTTATGTATTCAATGAGGTTGTATTTTATCTAAAATAAAGCAAAGTAGGGTGCCTGGGTGGCTCAGTGAGTTAAGCCTCTGCCTTCAGCTCTGTCGTGATCTCAGGGTCCTGGGATAGAGCCCCGCGTTGGGTGGGCTCTCTGCTCAGTGGGGAGCCTGCTTTCCCCCCTCTCTCTCTGCCTGCCTCTCTGCCTACTTGTGATCTCTGTCTGTCAAGTAAACAAATAAAATCTTTAAAAAATTAAATAAAATAAAGCAAAACATTCACTTTAAGCATGAGTCATATATATGTTTAGGACATGGGTCTTTAGTAAAACATCTATTCTTTTTATATTAATTATAAAGAACTCCAATTTTGGAAAAATATTCACATTACATTGTGCCTGCCTCAGTTTTATTTACTTTTTAGATAGTGAATTTCTTTTGGTGTGGTACTATCTTTGAAAATCAGAAAGTCATTCAAGTAAATACAAAACTATGTTTAAGTGATAATTGCTAGAAACCATTAATAACATGACAGGATTTACATTTCATGCAGAACTTCATAAATCTGAGAATTGTTTCATTTTTTCCCCATGAAAACTGCCAATTATTAGAGGGGCCAGTGTTGACAATTTAACTACTCATTTCCTTAATATGCAATTATCCACATAACTACATCATATATATTTTATTTTATATTTTATAGTACTTCTATATATCCAAAAAAGAAATGGCATGTAAATGTTTCTATAATTTCATAATTATTTAATATCTGAAATAGTTTTATGAAAGCAACAGTGAAACTACTCATGGGGACTTTTATCAGTACTCTCATAATCAAGAACAACCTTCAAGGGAATTGCATAATAGCATGAATTTAAAGCAAAAATTCAATGGAAATGTTTTGAGGGCACCTGGATGGCTCAGATGGCTAAGCTTCTGACTCTTGATTTTGCTTGGGTTATAATCTCAGGTTCTTGAGATGGAGCAACAGGTCAGACTCCCCACTTGGCACCATGTCTACTTGTCTTTCTTCCTCGGCTCCTCCCCACCATTAATGCATGGTCTCTCTCTCTAGAATGGGTGAATAAATAAAATCTTTAAAAAATAATTTTAAAAAATGCAAATGTTCTTATTATTGTGAAAGAAGAGTGAAGTCCTAGTCCCAGAAAGAACATATTTACCATCAAAATTTGTTTTTTAGGGGCGCCTGGGTGGCTCAGTGGGTTAAAGCCTCTGCCTTCAGCTCAGGTCATGATCCCAGGGTCCTGGGATCGAGCCCCACATCGGACTCTCTGCTTGGCAGGGAGCCTGCTTCCCCTCCTCTCTCTGCCTGCCTCTCTGACTACTTGTGATCTCTGTCTGTCAAATAAATAAATAAAATCTTAAAAAAAAAAAAAAAATTTGTTTTTTATATTTTCCTCTCTAGAGAAAGAGTAAAGCTTAAAGTTCCTAAAAAAGTCAAATACAACAAAGAAAATATTATATACTCTTATCATATATACAATGTATATGAATACACTGTCTGTATGTGGTAGCCCTATTTTTTTTATGTTATTCTTGGTTTTCACACTATATTGATGAAATGCCTCACATTTTTAGACCCATCACAAAATATATTTCAACTTTATGCTGAAGAAAATAAGTTATTCAAGGTTTTATAAACCTCAAGATGGAGAGAGTATATTTAGATTAATAGAGTAGAAATGTACATAATGATCATTTTCATTATATTTAATTAGTATTTTTTTAAAGATTTTATTTATTTATTTGACAGAGAGAGAGAGAGATCACAAGTAGGCAGAGCAGAAGGCAGAGAGAGAGGAGGAAACAGGCTCCCTGCTGAGCGGAGAGTCCAATGTGGGGCTTGATTCCAGGACCCTGAGATCATGACCTGAGCTAAAGGCAGAGGCTTAATCCACTGAGCCATCCAGGTGCCCCTATTTTATTAGTATTTTTAAGCATTAATGTCAATGGAAAGTTTCAGTTAAAAGTGTGCCAGTTACTATACATATCCACATATCATAATTGTATTTATTATTATCAGACTTAATTATTATATTAAAAAAGTCAGATATATGAATTATAGAGAATATTTTTCAGTGCATTCACTATCTGAAAACTGATCAACCAAATTTCCCAAAAATGGTTGAAGGAAAGGGTTAGGGGGACAAAGCTTCCAAAGAGAATTTTTATAACAAGGAGATTTAGAAGCTTAACAATAATAACTCTTGAGCTTTTAATATATGCCAGACACCCTACTGTGAGCTTTACATATATTTTTCAGTTTTACAACTTACAAAGTGTTTCATCAAACAAACAAACAAAAAAAAACACTTATGAGGTAGGTAATATTATCTCCATTTTTCAGATGAACAAATCTAAAAAGTGACATACCTTGCCTAAGATCATACATCAGAAACTGTGAAAGGCCAGTTCTAGCCAAATCTGTCTGACAGCAGAACCTTTGCTTATGTATATTCAGTATTTGTACACTCCTAGATATTTAACTACTTATTAGCCAGGGTTCTCCAAAGAAACAAAACCAATAGGATATATGTATTAATCTCCCCATGCCTTTATATTCTCATTTTAAAAGAAGGAGGCTAGATAATCACATTGTGAAGTTTGTATAAACTTTTAAAATCTAATTTCCTAATTCATGTAAATAAAATATAGCACGGGTATATTATATGTATTATTATTACATGTATATATGTATATATTACCTGTATGTGTATATATAATAGGTATATGCTATATACACATATGGATTTACTATAAGAAATTGACTCACTTGACTATAGAAGCTGAGATTTTCATTACCTGCCATCTGTAAGCCAGAGACCAGAGACAGCTAGTGATACAGATCTAGTCCTAGTCCAAAGGCCGAGAACTAGGAAAGCCAATGGTGTAAGATCACTCTTCCAGTTCAACAGAAGAAACTATAAAACACATTTGTGAAATCGTGTATTATATTCCTATAAACCTTAAAAAAATCTAGACTCTTAATTCATGTGAATTAATGATGACACAAAAGCATCCAATTATTTTTTAAGCTGTGTAGATTTTTCAACCAGAAGAATGCAAATACATGAATCCCATTAGGACTTTTTTATTATATATACAAATGAGGTGTTTAATTGAGGAAAAGCCATGTTATTATAAATAGAAAATTTATGAATGAGGATTGACAAATTCCTATATCCAAAGCTTAGTTTTTTTAAAGGTATGAGTATTGCTGCAATAGTGTGGGGGAGGGGGAAAAACACTGATCTTTAGGTGACACTTTTATAATCTAATCATTATGTATTGATACTCTGAAGTAATGTCATAGTTGACGGGATCTCACCAACATATCACAACTGCAGACATGGCCATCAAAGAAAATATTTAATAGAAAACTTAAAATCTATTCAGCATAGGTTTTAACTTTTGGAGGTTTTTTCTCTCTTTAAAATAAAATATATTTAATAATTTATGAATAGTACTTTAACATCTCATTTTTATCATAATTGTCAGCTATAAATTCTATTGAGTACTATTACAAAGTTTTGAATCATAAACATTTTAGAAACTTTTTTAAAAATGAAAATACTCCAAGTATTTATATCTAGAAAACTGCCCATTTCTACCACAGTAGTAGAAACATTCTTTTGAATTCATCATCTTTGGGATAACATGGCTCTCTTTTTGCCTAAAAGCAGCCTCTATGTAGCATTCATAATCTTAGAAGTTAGCAATACCATTTTAATTGTCATTATCTTTCCCTGAAAAGAGATGAACAAAATGGTGATTAAAACCAAAACAATAAAAAATGTCATATGTCATTAATGCCCAGGTTAAAAAGCATTATAAATATAATGACATAAATTTGAGACTTAGGTGATAGCTCCTTTAGTTTAAGTAATACTCAGCATACCAATATTTGGAGGCTAAAAACATTACCAGACTGTAAGCTGGAGACTGAAGAAAATGAGTGGTGTTAATCCAGTCTGATTCCCAAAGCCTGAGAACCAAGGATGCCATCGGTATATACATATAATCAGTCTAAGGGCCAGGGTTATAGTTCAAATAGGCAGGCAGAAATCCTAGGTGGCTTTGTTCTATTTTTGCTTTGAATAGATAATGCTTATCCACCTTGGGTAGGGCAGTCTACTTTACTGAGTCCATCATTCCAATTTTAATCTCATTTGGAAAAACCCTCACACCCGGACACACCTGGAAATAATGTTTAACTTGGGTGCTCTGTGGCCCAAACTGACATAAAATTAACCATCCCAAGTCCACCCCTGGCCAACTTGCCACACAGAACTCATGTCTTTAGACTACACTTAATCTCCAAGTAAAGACCATATCAAGGTCGCAATCCATTTAACATGATAATCACTACCTTATATGCAACCAAAAGTGTACTAACACCTTCCACAAAAGAGAAAGTAAAGTTCTTGAGTAATAATAACTCTTCCTGATAGCCTGCAATTTAAATACTATAGTATAAAATTGACTATACTTAGAGACTACAATATAAAGTCAATGCATCTTATATCACATGATAAGGGAATAAAAGGAAAGAAAGTAGAAAGCAAAGATATCTGCTATGTGCATCCACATATACACACATACAAACATTTTTATAACAAAATAATGAAGATACTCCTTATTAAAATTACAGTTCTCCTTTCTGTAACTGGTCACACAGCCATAGCTGGTTTTATAACCATCTTTTTATATTGCCCACTCTGTTTCCTTTGCCTTCAGCAAGCACCTTAGCTGGCATGGCTCTTTACCTGGGGTGACTCAAACCTTAATTTCTGAAAGGTGTGGGCCATTAGTAATTGCATGTGAATTGGAATGTTGTGGTTTCCCATTGACCTTAATCACTGGGCATGATAATAGTTAGAGACACACTAAGGGATCTCTTGTATTCCAGATACATTTTTTTTTGTTTTTTTAGATCAATCATTCCAGTCAGCACCATTACTCCCTTTCTTGCCTCTTTTAGAGGCATATGAGGAGCCCAAAGTGTCTTAAGTGATAGTCTTAACAGAGTTCAATGGAATGGAACTGTCTTGGTGGAAGCATTCTTCTCTGTGGGACTAAGACCTTTAGGCCAACAGAATATAAAAATCACAGGAACAAGAGGCAAAAGTTTGGCTAGTGGGTCACTAGGTGTAATAGTAATGCCACTCCCATTTCCACCCATTTTTTTCCTCGACCATGATCCTGGCTATGGAAGAAATATCACAATATACTGAATGCTGATTCAAATCATAAGGAATCTTCTGAATAACCTTGCCCCAACCGTGCAAGGTATTGCCACCTAGCTGGCCCTGTGATTGAGCGTTCAAAAAGCCATTCCACCATTCTTGATGCCATCTGCTTCAGGAGAGTGGAGAATCTGGTAAGAGCAGTGAATGAATTTCATGCACATGAACCCATTGCTATGTTCCATTTGCTGTAAAGTTCCTTGATCAGGGCAAGGCTGTATGGGATACTATAATCATGGATAAGGTATTCTGTAACTCCACAGATAGTAGTTCTGTCAGAAACACTGCATGTAAGGAAGGCTAATTGTTTCCAGAGAGTCTGTTCCAGTAAGGAGAAAAACTAACCCTTCCAAAATGGAAGCTGTCCAACGTAATTAACCTGTCACCAGGTAGACTGATTACCCTGAAGGATATTACCATATTAGAGGCTCAGTGTTGGTTTCCACTACTGACTGACTGAGCACTCAATGATGGCCATAGCCAGGTTAGCCTTGATGAGTGAAGTCTATATTCCTGAGCCCATGAATAATTTCCCTCTCTTATCACCATGGTTATTTTGTTCATAGCCCATTGGGTAATAATGGGAGTGGCTATGGAAAAAAGCTGTAACCCACCCAGCAGATATCTACCCAGTGGTTTTCTTTTTTTTTTTTTTAATACTTTATTTATTTATTTGACAGACAGAGAGAGAGATCACAAGTAGTCAGAGAGGCAGGCAGAGGGGGAGGAGAGAAGCAGGTTCCCTGCTGAGCAGAGAGTCCGATGCAGGGCTTGATTCCAGGACCCTGGGATCATGACCTGAGCTGAAGACAGAGGCTTAACCCACTGAGACACCCAGATGCCCCTACCCAGTGGTTTTCTATCCAGTAGAAAGGATCACCCTTTCCACTTGATTATTAAAATCTTTTTCTTAAGGTCATGGAATCTAAATATTTAGTATGAGATCTTAAGCAATAATTTTCCCAGGCTCTGAACTTATGAATAAAATACTGAAGCACAGATGGTTTAAGAGATATGTTATTTGATGTCAAAGAAAGGGCTAAGACATGGGTCATCTGATATCAATGTTCCTAAACCACTTGCAAGTATTCAAGTGAAAACGAAAAAAAAAAAAAAAAAAAACCTTACTAGGCATACGTTATTTTTAAATCTGTGATTTGGAACTATTCATATCTTAATTACTTTTAAAAACTTTTCACAGAGGGACACCTGGGTGGCTCAGCTGGTTAAGCATCTGCCTTCAACTGAGGTTATGATCCCTGTGTCCTGGAATTGAGCTCCACATTGGGCTCTCTGCTCAGTGGGGAGTCTGCTTCCCCCTCCCTTTCTCTTTTCCCCTGCTCATGCTTTTTCTCTCTCTCTCCCTCTCTTTCTCCACTCTTTTGCTCTAAAATTAAAAATAAAATAAAATAAAAAGACTTTTAACAGAATAGTTATTTCAGTTTGGCATTATCCATATCTAATTTTTTAAGTGTAATAAGGATTCCTAAACACTAAATATACATATTTGGGGTGCAGAATATTTAACAATAATAGTAAAATTACTTCTCTACTGTGCATTTTGTTGATATTGGCAGTCTCTATGTCAAAGTAAGGTCATCAAAAAGGTAGAGTGATTTTTATAGATTTTTCTATCTTCATGTGATGGTAACAACTTATTCTCTTTTGACATTCTTTTTTTATCAACATACCCAAAATGTTTTTTTTTTTTTCTCCTATTTCTTAAGAGGGGGGAAAAAGATAAACCAAAAATAAGAGAAAAAAAATCTGCAATATATATATTGAACATTTATATATTGGAAATTGTGTAATTTCCCTCTAATTTAATATGACAAAATCTTCCTGGACTGTCAACATGTCTGATACAAAGTCTAAATCCAGGTATCCTGCTTTAGTCATTTTATTCCATGGTATGACCTGGAATATAATGATATCACAGAAGTTTTCTTGTAGAAACTGAACTAGAAAATGTGTGATCAAGTGTTTGGTAGATTACAAAGTGCTATTTAAATATAAATAATCATTATTATTATTATTATATTAATAACCCCAAGTTCAGAATCATAACATTTACTCAGCCATATAAATAATAATATATCAGTTTACATGTTAATGAGAAGTAAAATAAAATCCATTCCATTTACTAAAGCAGCAGAGGTTTAGAAATAATAATCTCCCAAAGACTCAGGACAACTTGAAAAGTTACAGAAGAGCAACCTCATATTTCACCTTAATTCTTTATATATTTTCTCACCATAGGCTAAGTAGCTATAAATTCATTTCTTAAGAACATGACTTAAATAACTTTTCTCTTTTTTTCATTCCATATTATGTATCTAAAATATTTTACTGATTTTTTCTTACCATTTTACAGTTCATTAAAATCATTTTTGTTTTGTTTTGTTTGAAAGAGAGAGAGAGCAGGCACCTATGTGAGCAGCAGGGGAGGGAGGCAGAGAGGGAAGGAGGGGCAAAGGGAGAGGATAGAAGACAATCTGAAGCAGGCTCCATGCAGTACAGAGCCCCATATGGGGCAGAATCTCAGAACCTTGAGATTATAACCTGAACTGAAACCGAGAGTTAGATGATTAACCAACTGAGCCACTCAGGCACCCCTCAGTAAAATCAATCTTATAAATAAATGAAAGAACATAGGAAATTTGTATAGGAACACTGAAGGGTATACCTGTGCATTTATACACATCCCTTCATTCTTCATATATTGAAAAATAATGTCAACGTGATGGTATATATATGTATATGCATTGCATATGCATATTTATATATTATATATGTTTTATAATATATTACCCACACATATTTGTATGTATATTTAAATTTATGTGTATTTTATATGCATGCATGTATATTTGTGTGTATATATGTGTATATGTATATACACATATATATATATGTATTTTGTTTTCTCTTATGTGGAATCATTCACAAAGCCATCTTGCTTCATATATGCATCAAAAACTATAAGCGTGGCTTTAAAAAAAAACTGTCTATCAAATGCATGCAATGTACACTTTAAAAGAGTAACTGTGAAAAAGCACATATTAATAATTGTAATAACTGGCGCTTGGGTGGCTCGGTCATTAAGCATCTGCCAGTCAGCTGAAGTCATTATCCTAGGTCCTGGGATTGAGTCCCACATCGGGCTCCCTGCTCTGGGGAAAGCCTGCTTCTCCCTCTCGCACTTCTCCTGCTTGTGTTCTCTCTCTCGCTTTGTCTCCCTCTGTCAAATAAATAAATAAAATCTTCAAAAAGTTTTTATAATTACAATACACAATATTGAGGTAACTAAGGTACATTTCCTTCACCCAGTGGGGTCATGGAGAAATTTAAATAAGGTTAGCAACTATTTGCATTGAATAATCTTGATATACTTTATTGATGATGTGGTGACTGCAGTAAAATCCTATTTAGGTAAATTTAAAAATGACACAGGGAGACTATCACAGTGATTATAAGAATGCAAATAAAATATTTTCCCAATCTCTTTCCAAATCTAATATCATCCTAGCAATAGGATAAATCTAGTAGTAAAAAAATGGAAAATACTTATGATACTAACAGAATTCCATACTAACAGAGAATTCTATTTTTTAACATTCTAAGATCCACAACAGTAATGTATTTAACATTGTGCTGTGAAGATTCTGAAGTATAGAAATTTTGGTTATTTATAATACCATACTCTTATCAGAGGTTTTTCAGTAAAAGGGGATTATCTAAAAGAGTTTAATATAAATGATAGGAACAGAACTATAAAGTCATTATGCTAGTGGTTCTGGATTTTCAGTGTGCATACAAATCTCCTTGTATGCTTCTATAAAATGAATGTTTCAGCTGACTACCACAAATGGCTGGATGATTCAGTGACTTTTGGCATTTGTGAGTCACAAAGTCTTACAATTTGCCAAGAAACACAGTCATTCCATTGCAGGATTCCAAGGACTACATATTCTGAGAGTCTGTACTCTGCAAATTCAAAACCATTCTTTTTTCTTTTACATATAAAGTCAGATCCAAGACCCACAATGTAGAGGGGTAAAGAACAGGAACTAGGGCAAACTGGTAGGTAACCATTGTCTAAGATTATCTTACATGTAATGTAAGACTTAATATTTAATGTACTAAAAAAAATCACGACTTGTTTGTGCTTAACTATTTGCAGACACTTTTCTAAATACAGTTAGTAGACGCTTGGAAGAAAACCCAAACTGTAAGAGAATGGAGATGGACAGGAGGTGACAGTGAGATAGGATAGTCTTAGAAGTCTTCTTAGATAATCCGATTTTTGAGTAGAGACCTCAATTTGTAGAAACTCAAAGAACGTTCCTGGCTGAAGAAACAGCAAGAACAAAAGGCTTGAAGCAGTGACATACTTGATATGTTTAAAGAATATCAAGGAGGCCAAAGTGGTGGAAAGGAGTAAGCAAGGCAAACAGAAAAAGAGATGATTCAGTTGAGGTAACCAAAAGCTATATTAATGGAGACTTCAATTCTTACTTAGTGATGTGAAAAACTGTTATATTCCTGTTGTGAGCTATTGAATTCTTTTATCCTTTTCCATTCTTAAGCAGCATGACCCACACAAATATCTGGGAGGATTTATCAGGGCATGTGGGTTACTCCCTGACCCCATCATACATCACCAGCCACATAATCATACCAAAAGAATGAAGCAATCTCATAAAAATAAAAGGAGATGCAAAAATAATTTTTAAAAATGTAAATAAGTGACAAGCCAATGGCAAGACAAATAGACAAACCAAAGAGAGGATAACCTATGGGTGTATGAAACATGTTATGGTTTATTCCCTTATTATACCAAAGCTCTATCCTAAACACAAAGGCATCACTCTTGGGATTGATCACATGGTTAACAATACACATTATATGTGCAAGGCTGACTTTGGTTACTCTGTGGAGAAGAGACTTTAGTGGAGCTGCAGGCAAAAGTGGAGATGCTTGCTAGGAAGAAAGAAAGATGATGGTGACTTAGAAAAGATTTGAAAGCGATGAGTGTTCAAATTCTACACATATTTAAATTAAAACTCACAGCATTGGTTGACAGATAGCATATGGAAGAGGAACACTTGTAACTTTCTCTCTCATATGTCATATTTTAGGCTGCACAACAGATTGGAGATCTGGAAAACTGGTGATGCCTGGCTCTTAATAATTTGCCTGTCTTCATCATAATGATCTCAGGAACTGCTTGCATCTGAAACTGTAGGTTGGATAAGCACTGGGCAAGGAGGCTGAGGCTAGGGTAAGGGGATGGGGTATGAAGATTAACGCAGAATGGTCACACTCTGTTTTTTTCTGGTACATAGACCAAAATTGGGTTCCTATTTTCATTTTAAAACATTATTTTGGTTAACATACTAAAATTATATCTTTTAGTGCTATGTTAAAGAAATCTCTATGTTCATTGAGGCTTTACAGTATTTTATAAAAATATATTATTCTATTTCAAATTATTAGGTGATTAAAGTGAAGTTCACTGAAGTGAGAAAAACTTTCAACTTTTGAGAATTGCAGAAGTTGCAAAAAAAAAGTAACACAGGGATCCTTTTTTTAGCCAACTCCTTAGTAAATGTTTTGTAATCCACATAGGAATGTTAAATCTCCTCATATATGTTTTCTCTCAGTGAATGAAGTTAAAGTATCCATTATTCAATTTTGCGGTCTGTTGCATCCAACAAAACATGATTTGTAGGACTGCACCAGACTATTTTATTAATACATGAAATTCTGTTTAATCCACTAATTTCTAAAGGATAGTTCAAGAGAAATACTTTATTTGAAATTTTGACAGTGGGAATTTAATCCCCAGTATTAAACTATATAAAAAATGGAAATGAAATAAAGTTCCCATGATTTTTTTTTAATTTTTTTAATTTTTTTAAAGATTTTATTTATTTATTTGACAGAAAGAGATCACAAGTAGGCAGAGAGGCAGGCAGAGAGAGAGGGGGAGGCAGGCTCCCTGCTGAACAGAGAGCCCGATGTGGGGCTCGATCCCAGGCCCCTGGGATCATGACCCGAGCCGAAGGCAGAGGCTTTAACCCACTGAGCCACCCAGGTGCCCCCCCATGGATTTTATTTTGAAAATTGTTCTTCACATGGTAAAAATGTTTAATTCTGTGAATCACTTTATAATATTTTTCTTTGTAATATTTATACATCTACATATAAATTAAAAATAAATGTAACTATTTTATGAATGGCATTTCCTATATCCTTAAAAATATACCTATTTAGGCCAATACACACATGAGAAAATCTTGGTCTGTTATAATTAATAACTTCTACAACATCCAAGGATGAGGCTAAAGCTTGTTTAAATGTAAATATTTGGATAGATATGGCATTTCATATCAATATAATTACACTGTTAGAATATCTTAGTTTCTTGGTGGGACCAGGTTTTGTACATAGGAAATAATTTTTCATATTTTTCAGTTAGTTTTCAATACCATGTAAAAAAGAATAAAGAGTTATTAGAATTCTCATTGAACATAAAGACTCATCCAAGGGGCTGCCTGGGTGGCTCAGAGGGTTAAAGCCTCTGCCTTCGGCTCAGGTCAGGATCTCAGGGTCCTGGGATTGAGCCCCACATGGGGCTCTATGTTCAGCAGGGAGCCTGCCTTCCCCTCTCTCTCTCTGCCTGCCTCTCTGCCTACTTGTGATCTCTTTCTGTCAAATAAATAAGATGGGATCGGGAGGGAGACAAACCAAAAGAGACTCTTAATGTCATAAAACAAACTGAGGGGGGTGAGGGGAAGAGGGGTTGGGAGAGGGTGGTGGGGTTACATTATATGTTTAAATAAATAAATAAAATCTTTAAAAAAAAAAGACTCATCTAAGATCAATTTGTATAAAGTTCAGTTCATTCTAAATATTTATACATATTGATATCAACTTAGTATAAATTGACAATGATAAATAACTTTTTCCCTAACTAGACTTGCTTAGATCTATGTTAGAATTAATGTTGAGGTTTTTTTGTTTGTTTGTTTGCTTGTTTTGTTTTTTTTAGCATATCTATTTGCAGTCTTAGGAGACAAAATAACATCAGTCAGCCATTTCAGATTTTTCTTTCAAAATACCTATGCTAATTTTTCATTTAGATCATTTGTAAACCATATTTGACTATTAAACTATCAGCAGAACCAACATGACAGTATAAAGGTAAAATTCATACTCTGAGTCAACTTTTTTGGGAATCTCTTCTTAAATCAAACCTAATATTAGTTACTATACAGCCTGATTATACATTTAATTGCATTGCAGGTTTATATGGTTCTTAACTTCATGAATTCATGAAAGAACATCTGGTTTGCTATACTAAAATCATATTTTTATTTCTCATTTCTTCTGTAATGGATTTGATTTAATGATGGTAATTTTCACTTTTATACTGATGGACTCTTTTACCTTGTCATTTGATATACCATATGGTGCCTAGGTGACAATGATATAATATTTAAAAAATGAATTGTGACAATGATATTGATTTAATATAAGACATCTTAAATTAGGTTAGTCAGCACAGAAACTCTCTTAGAGTTCACTTTTCGTAAATTTGATTCCTCATTGACATCATTACTTACATTTTTCTTTTAGTTAACCTAGTCATCTCTTCTTCCACCAACATGATAAATAACCACATGATTTAATGATAGTTTCAACCTGATTTTTTACATATGTAAATAGCATAGATATTACATCAATTAATGCTTGAAATTTTTAGATAAAGAATTGAATCAAAAGGAAACCCTCTAAAATTTTCATAACAATCTTATTTTTTTGTTACTTCATATTTCAAAAACTCATGAACTTACTTTCTATTCTTTTCCTCACTGAGTGGTATTAGAGCTTTGATGCAACATACTAACATTAGACATTTTGATTTCTAACTGGATTTAGAATATATAATCCCCTAGACCTAAAATGTGAAATAATGTTTTAATTATTATCACAATAAAATAATTTCTACATTATGTTAGTTTCACTTTTTCCCAATTTATATTCTCACCAGCAGTACACAAGGTATCCCTTTCTCTACATCTTCATCAGCACTATCTTTTGTCTTTCTGATAATGGCCATTCTGCCAGACAGGAGGTGCAAATCAAAACTACAAATAGTTCGTTGTAGTTTTGATTTGCATTTCCCTGATGATTAGTGATGTTGAACATATTTTCATATGTCTGTTGGCCATTTGCATGTCTTCTTTTGAGAAATGTCTATTCAAGTCTTTTGTTCATTTTTAAATCAGGTTATTTAGTATAGCCATATGGAAAACAGTATGAAAGTTCCCCCCAAAATTAAAAACAAAATTACTTTATGATTTAGCTATCCCTCTTCTAGGTATATATCCAAAGGAAATGAAATCAGGATCTCAAAGAGATATCTGCACTCCTTTTTAGTATTATTCACAGTAGTCACTATATAGAAACAAACTAAAAGCTCATCATTGGATAAGTGGATAAAGAGAATGTAATATATATAGATATATTATATATATAGAATGTAATATATATATAGAATGTAATATACATATAGTAGAGCAGTTGTGGTAGCATGAGAAACCAAAGCTAACACAACTTTTTTTTTATGTGCTGAGTGCCTGGCACATAGAATAAATTTCTTCCCTTCCACACATAAATATTAAGCTGCTTAAAATGTATCCAGTTACCACCAGTCCTGAATGAACCTGTGCCTTTAATAAGCAATTTAAAACTACCTATGAGTATTTCTTTATAGGGTTCACATAAATACATGTCTGTTTATATATACTGTGTTCTAGCCAGAACAATTTCAGATCTAATTGGGCTGTAGATACAGTTAGAAAAAATGGGTGCTTAAAGAATTTGCATCCGTTTTTTAATCTAAAAATTTAAAATATAATGAGATCCATATCCAGTGAAATCTCAAAAAAAAAACATTGTAGAATTAGGGTTAAAATCCAGATTCAAACTCCTTTTGGGTTTTTTATAGTGGAATTTCATCATTATATAGAATGAAGATTTGTCTTCCTTGTTTCCACTGCTTCCACAATAGGTAAGCTAGACAATTAAAATCAGTTTTCCCGCAGGGTATGTATATGTAGGTTTGTAAGAAAGGGAAAAAAATACACAGATAAAGTTTTTAATCACTGAACACATTTATTGACCACTTTGGCAAAGACACTGTGGTAGCTATTATGGGAACTACAAGGGAAAATCAAGCACTGGCCTGCCCTTGAGAGAGCTGAAGTCCTTTTCACTCATCATTCTAGAATGTTGCCAAATGAAAGTGAGAAAGAAATGTATCATTCTCTGAGACAAATTTTCATTCTGTATTAAGAAAAGCAAAGAATTATATTTAGAATTGGACATCTTTGGTAGGAATGTGTTACCTTTTTCTCCCCTTATTTTGGTAGATAGAAATGGAATTAAGTGAAAGTAGTTTGTCTTTTCTGTGTTGTCTTCAAATTTTATATTGACTTTTATTTTTAATTTAATCCCATTCAATTATTTAATTGTTACCTTTCATATATATATATATATAATATGTATATATTAAATGGAATATTATTCAGCCTTTTAAAAGGAAGAAATACTGTCACTTTCAACAGCATGACTATACCCAGAGAACATCATGCTAAGTGAAATTAGTCAAATGTAGAAAGACAAACACCACATGATCTCACCTATATGTGGAATCTAAAAGACTCTAATCATAGAAGTAAAAAGAGAATGGTGGTCACCATGAAAAAGGAAGGGAGGGAAAGGGGTGATGTTTGTCAAGGGGTACATAGTTTGTTGTGCAAGATAAATAAATTTTAAAGATCTAATGTACAACAATTTGTTAAAAATTCTACATTGCATACTTGAATTTGCTGAGAAGGTAGATCTTAAGTGTTCTCACCGTATACATGAAAGGAAGAAAGAAAGAAAGAAAGAGTGAGCGAGCTATAACTAGTGAGGTGACAGATATATTAAGTAGCTTAAATATAGTGATTATTTCACAGTGTATATGTATATCAAATCATTAAGTTGTATACCTTAGATATATATAATTTAAAATTTTCATATACTTCAATAAAGCAAGAAAATAAAATAAACCGGCAATAATACAAGCCCAGTTTCCCAAATATGAAAATTTCATTTACAAATATAATATAACCCAATCAGTATATCCTTTCTCAGACATTATGATGGCTTGAAATAATTACCTGTGGATTTTCTATTTTGTTAATTTACTAAAGAAAACAATTTCTGAATTATTTAGATTTATTAATCAGATCTATTATTTTTATTTTCTCTATCTCCTTAAATTGTGCTTTTTAAAAAAGATTTTATTTATTTATTTCAGAGACAGAGAGAGTGAGAGAGAGAGCATGAGAAGGGAGAAGGTCAGAGGGAGAAGCAGACTCCCGGTGGAGTTGGGACCCCAATGCGGGACTCAGTCCTGGTACTCGGGGATCATGACCTGAGCTGAAGGCAGTTGCTTAACCAACTGAGCCACCCAGGCACTCTAATTTGTGCTTTTAACTTTATCATTTCTTCTTTGTGATTTTCTTAACTTATTTTTTGTCCTGTAGAACATCATTTTTTTTTTTTAAGATTGTATTTATTTATTTGACAGAGATCACAAGTAGGCAGAGAGAGAGAGGGGGAAGCAGGCTCCCTGCTGAGCAGAAAGCCCAATGTGGGGCTCTATCCCAGGACCCCAGGATCATGACCTGAGCCAAAAGCAGAGGCTTTAACCCCCTGAGCCACCCAGGCGCCCCTAGAACATCATTTTTTTAATAAATATAAATTAAAATGATTACTTGTATGTGTCAATTTAATTATGCCATGGCATTCAGCTATTTGGTCAAACATTCTAGGTGTTTCTGTGTAGTTGTTTTTTTTGAATGAGGTTACCATTTTTTTAAGATTTTATTTATCTATTTGACAGAGAGATAGAGAGTACAAGTAGGAAGAGCAGCAGAGGGAGAGGGAGAAGCACACTCCCTGCTCAGCAGGGAGCCCGATGCCAGGCTCAATCCCAGAACCCTGGGATTATGACCCGAGCTGAAGGCAGCCGCTTAACCCACTGAGCCACCCAGGAGCCCCTGAGGTTAACATTTAAATCAAAATGTAGATTTTGAGAAAATTTTGAGATAATTTTTAAAGCAGATTATTCTTCATAATGTGGTTAGGCTTCATTCTATTGGTTGAAGACCTTAATAGAATAAAGAAAAAGAAAAAAAAAACAAAAACAAAAACAAAAATTGTCCTCTCTGAAAGAAGAAGAAATTCTGCCAGATGACTCCCTTGGGACTCAAGTTATATCGACGCTTCCCTAGATCTCCAGTCTGCTGGTCTACCCTACAGTTTTAGACTTGTTAGCCTTTAAAATCATGAATCAGTTCCTTAAAATAAATATCACCTACAAATTACATATATATATATATTTATAAATATATAAAAATTATGCACACACACGTGTGTGTGTGTGTGTGTGTGTGTGTGTGTGTATCCTCTCCCCTCTCTGTCTGTCTGTCTATCTATCTATCTATCTATTTATCTATCAATCTATCTATCTATATGTCTTACTGGTTCTGTTTCCCTTTAAGGCTACATTTCTCTTCTTGGTCAACGTTTAAATGCATGCCATAGAAGCTGGTAAGTGGTTTGTATTATTATTGTCTTTTAAATAAATTCCATAATGTGCACTTGTATTTCCCCATTTACTCAACACATTTTTATTAGAATGATTGTTTTTAAATTTTTAAATGGAAATACATTTTTATCAAATATATATTGATCTATAAAAATACATGTAAACTATACAGATCATAACTTAATGCTTAACCAGAAGGCATACAATACTGTACTACTGCTGGGAACCTCACTGCTGCCTCAAGAAGCAAGATACAAACACCGCATACTGTCTTATTGCAAAACTACAGTGATAGCAGATCAGAGGTTACCAAGACCTATGGTCAGGGAATGGGATAGGCTGTAAAATAGTATGAGAGCACTTTTTTGGAGAGACAAAAATGTTCTGTATCATGATTATGATAGTGATTATACTACATTTGTTAAAATTAACTTAATTACACACTTAAAATTTGTTCATTTTATTCAACTACTTTCTTTATCTTAACTTAACATAAAGATGTCCCCAGAAAAGAGAATAATGGCTTAAATGATTTTGCTATGCCTCGGGGTATATAATTAAATAAAATAAAATATACACAAGGACTTAAAAATCCTCTTCTTTGCCATCAAATTTCAATAGCTATAGGAAAAAAGGCTGGTTCCAGAAACCAATTTCCTTTTCCAGTGAAGTATTTTGTGCTCACTCCTGTACATGGTAAGTTGATCAAAGAAGAATAAAATCATGGGGAAAAGAGATTTGTGTGTAAAATCTAAAAGAAAACACAGAAACAAAAACAAAAGGAAAAATGATAAAGCATATTTGTGTTCCAGGATGCATGAGTGACAGAGAGAGAAAGAGAGATAGGAAACTTGAGAGAGGAATTTGAAATGATTGAACAAGAAGAATTTAAGAAAAAAAAAAAAAAAGAACCAATTTTAATGCTAGGATTTATGCCGAGGTTAAAGTGTAAGGTGATGCAATTTAAAAAGCAAGTTAAATTTTTAGCTGCATTCTTCATATAGAAGAGTGTACATTCCTTCAGAATTGGCCTCAATTTAACTATTTTCTTAAAAATGTATTTGCTCGTTTTAGAAAGATAGAATGCACATGAGTAGGGGAAGGAGCAGTGGAAAAGGGAGAGAGAATCCCAAGCAGACTTCCCACTGAGCATGAAGCCCAACATTGGGCTCCATCTCAGGACCTGAGTCAAAAATCAAGAGTAGGACACTTAACCTACCGAGCCACCTAGGCACTCCTTAACTATTTGTGTGTGTGTGTGTGTGTGTGTGTGTGTGTGTGTGTGACTAATGATTTGAGATCACATCTCTAAGTTTCCAGACTGAAATGTAAACCAAATAATTTTAATTAAATCCACTTATGAATTATATTACATATGCAATATATTATGGGAACCATTATAAATGTCATTTAAAATGGGAACACAAGAGACTGAAACTTACTTCATAAATAAAAGTCTTATATTATGGATATGTAGAAAGAGAAATTAATTGTGTTTAGGTGCATTTGAAAAGATTTCTTTTAGGAATTATCATTTGAAAAAATCTTTAATAGGAGTTTGAAGAATATACATGCATATGCATGTCAGATGCTTCAACATTTTCAAAAGGGATTATAATGAATAAATAATACCTTCCATGGGAAAGAAAATATGGATGTAATAAAATATATATAAAGAGTATGATGTATAATTGAAACTCAATTAGGCTATTTTGAAAAGTAGTATAAATTTTTGTTTGGTAAGAAAAGATAAAAATGCTGCCAGACTGAGTAGATATCTATTTTTTTCCTCTTGTTATTGCTGTATTATCCACATTTTGCTTTCTTTTTCCTTTTATCTTGACCAGCAGGTTTCTTTGCATTGAGACCCACAGTGACAACACTGCAATATCTTCCTCACCAGAGTCCAGCAGCGTTAGTCATTAAATCTGTATGTGGTCACTTTATAGGAAATTCCTCCTGAGACCCATTGTTGGGAAGATACATCTCCTTTTCTTCTATATAGAGGTAATGAAATTCTCTTGTCACAGTACTGCATTACCTAACTAGATAGGTAGTGTTAAAAATCAAACCAAACTCTCGTAGGGAAGAAAGTCTGATGGTTAACTTCTTACAGAATTTTGAATAGCCTGGATGCATTGCTCTGGATAAATCTTGAGAAAGAAAATATTTCCTGTAATTCAACAGAGGCACTCAGAGTGAACACGAGAAATATTTAACCTAGGACTCTTAGACGAACATGTGATTAAGTCTAAATTGTCTATTTCCTTTCACTTCGTTATTGCCTCTGTACTCCCTGGAGTTGGGGAGCTTCTCCAGATCCCAAGGTCCTCCCTGAGGTACAGAGTAACACTGAATAACTTCTTTCAGTGGCTTCCATTTCATTGTACAACTAGACTTTTCAGATTCACCTCGAATTTGCTGAATCTTAAGAGTCTTTGCTGGTAAGACTGGGGTATCTGTGTCTATAAAAAACATAGGTCATTGGGACTTTATGCCTTTGGGGAAATCTCCTAAGTTTAGAATTTTTTCCTGTTTAATTCTGACTTTAAATGTACTTTTTTACTTATTATTTCTGTGTCCTGATATTTGCCAAAGTCCATTTGCTATAAAGATAAATCTGTACCAATGTGTTTCCCTTCTAAGGTAATGCATTTAAAGGCCATTTCTTGGAAACACCCTTAAAGGAGTGACATTAATTGACAGAAATTTAGGCACTGTAGAAACATAGTGAGGTGTATTATCTAGGTCAGGTGATTCATTTAAGGTTCCTAAACACATGGACAGCCATCATTTCACCTTATACAGGCACTCAATATCATCCATGTGGCACAAATTAAATACTTTCCTTCTGTCAGTGGCATTCAGAAGGAACTCATATTAAAAAAATAGTTATGACAACATAGAACTTCCAATATTACCTTTCAATTTCAAATACCAGTCAGCATAAACGTAGATGATATACCTCTTCTCAAGCAAAATCATATTGCAAAGTGATTTTGCTGCATGATATTCACTTACAAGAGTATTAATGAATTGAAATGTGCATGATAGAGAATTTCTCATAGAAGCATGGTTTGCATAGCTTCATAAATAAAAAATAAATATTTGGTAGACAAAATTAGATAACATGTTAGAGTTTTAAAAATGATTCTCTTATTAAACACAATCATATTGAAATTCATATTTACATCAAATAATTATAAGAAGCAAACTTGTAAGACAAAATTAATTGCTCTGTATTGCCTCTCTAGATTTTAAATAGTAAGGTTTAATGCAATGTGGATTATCCTCAAAACCAGAGTAGACTAAAGAGTAAATATCTTTCTTCAAAAATAAGAATTTACCAATTCTGAAGAGAAACAAAAATTTTAAAATGAAGATCACTCATGAATATGCATATTGTTAATCATATATCACCTATTGATTATGTGTAAAGTTGAGATTTTACAGAGGGAAACCTATTTGTACATTAATAATATTATTGTAATAATAATTGTATATTGTATATTATAATAATTTAGTATGATTAATATGACGATTACTATAGTAATCATATAATAATAAATTAATAAATAAAATATAGTACAAATATAAATATAGTAATTAAATAATAATAAATAAGTAAAGTAATAATTGTATGGTGTATATTGTAACAATTAAGTATGATTAATATGATTACTATAGTAATCATATAATACATAATAAATGAATAAAATATAAATAAATAAAAATAAATATAGTAATTATATAATAATAAATAACTAATAACTGTATATTATATATTGTAATAATTAAGTGTGACTAATGTGGTGATCACTATAGTAATTACCATCATAGCAACACAAGTAACATATTTTGAAATTTTCAGGGATGAATTTGGAAATGCATCTCAGAGAGGGAATTTTTATCTGAGCATACAATTAAGAATAATGTATATATGGGTAGGAATTTGACATTTGAGATGAAAGAAAACATTGCAGATAGTAAATGAAATACTGTCACTCCTTCAGAGATGCAACAGTTAGCTTTGGTACTGGGTAAATAAAAATGAAAGAAAGAATATGGATGGCAGGGGCGCCTGGGTGGCTCAGTGGGTTAAAGCCTCTGCCTTCAGCTCAGGTTAAGATCTCAGGGTCCTGGGATCGAGCCCCACATCTGGCTCTCTGCTTAGCAGGGAGCCTGCTTCCTCCTCTCTCTCTGCCTGCTTGTCTGCCTACTTGTGATCTCCATCTGTCAAATAAATAAATAAAATCTTAAAAAAAAAAAAAAGGAATATGGATGGCAAAGAGAAGTGTTTAATTTTGCTTAGGACATTGGTTCATGAAGAAATATAAGTCATAGAATATTTAAAATTCTATGTGTCTGAATCATGTAGGTTTACCATGCAATGAAATCATATATTTTGAAACTAACCAGGGTTATTTAGGCTTGAGTATTATCTCTGTTATTTATTATATGTGTGGAGTAACCATATATCTTGGTTCACCTGGCTAAACTGATATACATCAATAGAGACAGATCATTACTAATAGCTTCTCTCTTTCTCTCAAACATGTATTGGCTTGGACGATATGCTCCCCATAGGCTTTGTTTAATTTCTTTAAGTTCAGTCTCCTTATCTTAAAGTGTGAATAATTGCCATAACTACCACATGACACTGTTGTGAGCAGCAAATAATACAGTGCCTGTAGAGTATTTAATTCAGTATCTTCTCAGAACAATTGATGACTGCCAGTTATTACAATTTAATATTACTAAAAAAAAAAAAAAAAGAAAGAGAAAAGAAGCCAAATATTCAATTGGCCCAATAGTCAGAACACCAATCATTTGGATGATTTATAAACTTCTAATTGACTTGGATATTGACTAATCATTATATATAAACTAGTAGTTGTAAAACATTGTCCTCTCCTTTACTATCTCATTCACACATACTCAAAATCCATGAGAAATTATCTTCTAATGACATTATGTATTGAATATTATTTGAATAAATGGAAAAAGTTTACTTTCATCTCCAAATTGATCACTTAAATGTAGATTGCAACATGGAAGAATATAATTCAATATATAAGCAGATATATAATATATATATATTATATATAATATATAAGCAGATGATCAAGACTACAGTCATGCAGCATTTCCATTCCTCAGACACAATTGAAACTTAGATAAAACTGATATGTAGTCTGGAGTGATTTTTAAAGATATTTAATGAATCTTTTTAGTCTTTTTGTAAATGGTATCATGCAAAAACTTTTTTTTTTTTACTTTATTTAAGCTTTATTTAAACATATGATGTAACCCCACCACCCTCCCCCAACCCCTCTTCCCCCCACACCCCTCAGTTTGTTTTATGACATTAAGAGTCTCTTTTGGTTTGTCTCCCTCCCGATCCCATCTTCTTTCATTTTTACTTTTCCTACCACCTTAACTCCCACCCCCGTTGCATCTCCACTTCCTCATATCAGGGAGATCATGTGGTAGTTGTCTTTCTCCAGTTGACTTATTTCGCTAAGCATAATACGCTCTAGTTCCATCCATGTCGTCGCAAATGGTAAGATTTCATTTCTTTTGATGGCTGCATAGTATTCCATCGTATATATATACCACCTCTTCTTTATCCATTCATCTGTTGATGGACATCTAGGTTCTTTCCATAACGTGGCTATTGTGGACATTGCTGCTATAAACATTCGGGTACATGTGCCCCTTTGGATCACTACGTTTGTATCTTTAGGATAGATACCCAGTAGTGCAATTGCTGGGTCATAAGGTAGCTCTATTTTCAATTTTTTTGAGGAACCTCCATGCTGTTTTCCAGAGTGGTTGCACCAGCTTGCATTCCCACCAACAGTGTAGGAGGGTTCCCCTTTCTCCACATCCTCGCCAGCATCTGTCATTTCCTGATTTGTTCATTTTAGCCATTCTGACTGGTGTGAGGTGGTATCTCATTGTGGTTTTGATTTGTATTTCCCTGATGCCCAGTGATATGGAGCACTTTTTTCATGTGTCTGTTGGCCATCTGGATGTCTTCTTTGCAGAAATGTCTGTTCATGTCCTCTGCCCATTTCTTGATTGGATTATTTGTTCTTTGGGTGTTGAGTTTGCTAAGCTCTTTGTAGATTTTAGATACTAGCCCTTTATCTGATATGTCATTTGCAAATATCTTTTCCCACTCTGTCAGTTGTCTTTTGGTTTTGTTGACTGTTTCCTTTGCTGTGCAAAAGCTTTTGATCTTGATGAAGTCCCAATAGTTCATTTTTTCCCTTGCTTCCCTTGCCTTTGGCGTTGTTCCTAGGAAGAAGTTGCTGCGGCTGAGGTCGAAGAGGTTGCTGCCTGTGTTCTCCTCAAGGATTTTGATGGATTCCTTTCTCACGTTGAGATCATGCAAAAACTTTTTGAACCCAAACCTCTAAAATTGTTAGTTTTAGCCTGATACTTTATGTATTTTAGTACAATGATCCTTTTTAGATTTGTAAAGACATAAATATATATAAAGTTAAGGAACAAACCTTTCTACCAGCTAATAAAAACCATAATATAGACTAATAAAAATATATTTCCAAAATATGTAATCCAAAGATTATCTTTATATAAAGATAATCTAAAATATCTTTATATAAAAGTGTTTAAACATTGATGTTCTAATTCTTTTTGTTTTGAGCTGTCACTTCAATTAAATTTAATTGTCACAAAGTATCAGAATATTCCTCAATATTCTGATCTCTGTAGTAATTAGAATCCATGCCCCTCCTAATTCTGTTTCTTCATAGGCTTAGTAGAATTTTAATGTTTCTAAAGAAGTTTAAATAATATTTTTAACAGATGTTGGACACAAAATTTTTGTTATATTTTTAAATTTACTGCATTGATATTGCTCTTATTAAAACGTAGAGGAAAAATCAACACTCTTTTCAAGGAGTCAGAAAAGGTCATGATCATGACATACATGAAATACTTTCTTATTTGGGGGAAGAACCCCAGTACTTCATATATGCAGCACTCAACTCATAAATTTTTAAGGTGAAATTTGGTAACAGCCTCACTGGCTGGAATTATGTGTATGCTATCAATCAAAACATGAGCAGAAATGTGTAGATTGAGCCTAAGAGTTTGGCAGAAAATTTTGTTTCCTTTTCTTCATCTAATTTGCATAAGTCACTGAAAGAAAGTGAGTCTTTCAGAAATGTAACCACAGATAGCTCTAGTGATAATAGAACAAAACAAAACAAAAACAGGCTGCAAAGAATAAAGGTGAAATAAATTGTCCCTCTTTTGAGATGCTCTGGGGTCAGGGGAAGAATATAAATGGGCTCAGCAGGATTAGCCATGAGTATTGACTTCTTCCAACCGAGTCTAGTGTCAGATTTAAGTCTATTTTAGATTATGAGGCCCTTCAGCTATTTTTACAAGCACATGAACAAATTAATGAATAGTGTTTAAGCTTTACAGAATAGGTCATGAGCCTAAACTGGAGTGAAAGAAGAGGTCAAAGCCTTAAATATGAAGAAACTCTGTGGAAATTTTTTTTGCCTACAATCATCAATTGTAAATGCTTTGGCTGAGATATTTGGAGACTTGAAGTTCACTTTGGGGATCTCTGGTTTAACCCTGGGAATTCATTCTGCTTTAATAAAGCTCAGTGTTTCTACCCAACTTATAATAATGACAAAAAGAAGCATTACATGTAATAGCATTACAAGTTTTCATTTGAGGAATTTTCTTCAGAAATGTTGAATTGCTGCTGCATTAGTTTCTTATCGCTGCTGTAAAAAAATCACCATAAATTTAGTAGCTTAAAACAACTCAAGTATATTATCTTATAGCTCTGGAGGTCAGAATTCAGACAGATCTCACTGGATTAAAATCAAGGTATGGCAGGATTGTATTCCTCCTGGATCCCTTCTTCCACTTCCTCTTCCTTTTTCCATCCTTCTATCTCTGGAGGAGAAGTCATTTCCTTGCATTTCCCAGCTTTTAGGGGCTGCCTGTATTCTTGCCACATGGCTACTTTTTTCATCTTAAAAGCCACCTACGGTCAGTTGAGATTTTGCTCTGAATCTAACCATCTGCCTCCCTCTTCCACATTTAAAAGATTCCTGGGGCACCTGGGTGGCTCAGTGGGTTAAAGCCTCTGCCTTCGGCTCAGGTCATGATCTCAGGGTCCTGGGATCGAGCCCCGCATGGAGCTCTCTGCTCGGCGGGGAGCCTGCTTTCTTCTCTCTCTCTCTGCCTGCCTCTCTGCCTACTTGTGATCTCTCTCTGTCAAATAAATAAATAAAATCTTAAAAAAAAAATAAAAGATTCCTGCAATTGCATCATCCAACCTGGATAATCCAGGGTATTCTCCTTATTATAATAAGGTTCTCAGGTTATCTGGTTAGGAAACTTAATTCTGTAGACAACCTTAATTCTCTCGTGTCATATAACATAACTTATTCAGAGGTTTCTGGGATAAGAACATGAACATATTTTAGGAACCATTATTCTGCCTATCACAGTAAACTCTCTAGGAATTGTTTTGTTTTGTTTTGTTTTTATTCTGCTTTCAATAGTAGTGTGAACAAGTTGATAACCTAATTGAATGTTTAGGCTGCCTCTGCTTAGGGTTCTACATGTCTTGTGAGAAGCTAACCTGATTCTGTTTCTTGGCAGGTCTTTGATTCAGGTATACATCTTATGAAAACATATCCATAACCTGGTAAGATATGGGATATAGTAACCGTTATTCAGTCTATAATGTTACTTTGGTACATCTTAGGACACACAATAAGGCAGTTCTAGGTTAGGGATGGAATGTCTGGTAGGGAAATAAAAATGAAAAATAGAGACTCACACATTAAGACTAGATATGAATCCATAAATTATAGGAATATCTGGCAGTAAATATATGGTACTCACTATATAACAAGAAGTCACTGACTGTCTACACCAGCAGGCAATGTCAGGAGGCATAAATGAGAGAAATTGGATGTTTCCATAAAAATCAAATTTAGAAGTCAAGACCAAAAATATTAACAGATTCAGTACAAGACTAACAGGCCATTGCATCAGAAATAATTATTTGCCCTTAGTAAGGTCTATGGATCCTAGTCTGGTTCATGGTTGGGGAAATTTAGAGAAGTTGAAAGTTCCAGAAACTGGGTTATTGTCAGGCAACCAAACAGGGCCCATAGTAGAAGGATTTCTATTTCCTAGATGAGAGGGTAAAATTTAGGAAAATGGAAAAAAAGAAAAACTCAAGTATGAAAAGTGAGATCCTAAGTTAGAACAATCCTAGCATCCTACACTGACTATTTCATCCTGAGTGCTGAGTAAAAGTTAATTAACTTCCTTCTGTTTAAGTTGAATGCATTTGAGAGACAGAAGTTAAACTGTAGCTAATTCATGTAGCCTGAATGGTGGGTTGGGAATATTTAGAAAAGGGGATCTTCTGAGAATGAAAGGAAGTAACTAGTATCTTTAGCAATAATTTCATTTCATTTATTTTTTTTATTTAAGCTTTTTTATTTAAACATATAATGTAACCCCACCACCCTCTCCCCGCCCCCGACCCCGCTCAGTTTGTTTTATGACATTAAGAGTCTCTTTTGGGGGATGCCTGTGTGGCTCAGTGGGTTAAGCTGCTGCCTTCGGCTCGGGTCATGATCCCAGGGTCTTGGGATCGAGTCCCGCATTGGGCTCTATGCTTGGCAGGGAGCCTGCTTCTCCCCTCCCCGCTCTGCCTGCCTCTCTGCCTACTTGTGTGATTTCTGTCTGTCAAATAAATAAATAAAAAAAAAAAAACCTTAAAAAAAAAAAAAGAGTCTTTTTTGGTTTGTCTCCCTCCCGATCCCATCTTCATTTTGAGCACAGGATACTTAATTTTATTGTTTGTTGTTTATTATTTTATTTACAAATTATGCCTTTCAGAACAGTAACCAAGGCTTTTTCATCTTAATTTTCTCTTAAAGTGCATAGGATAATGTTTTTTCATATAAAACAGGTGTTTGCAACTTTTTTTCAGGTTGTCCAGTTTGGGAAGTTTATCTATTCTGGTCACTTTCTATTTGTTGGTTGGTTTATAAGTTTGTAGGTGGATTATAAGGATATATTGGTATCACATTTTTTAAACATATAATGTATTATTTAAGGGTAGAGGTCTATGGTTCATCAGAGTTACACAATTCACAGTGCTCCCCGTAGCACATACCCTCCCCAATATCCATCAGCCAGCCACCCCATCCTTCCCATCCCTCTCCACTCCAGCAAACCTGTTTGTCTCCTGAGATTAAGAGTCTCTTATGATTTGTCTCCCCCTGTTGTTTCATCTTGTTTCATTTTTCCCTCCCTTCCTCTATGATCCTAGGTCTTGTTTCTCAAAGTCCTCATATCAATGAGATCCTATTATATTTGTCTTTCTCTGACTGACTTATTTTGCTTAGCATAATACCTTCTAGTTCCATCCATGTTGTTGCAAACGTCAAGATTTTGGCTTTTGATGGCTGTATAATATTCCATTGTACATATACACCACATACTCTTGATCTAAACTCTTCACAGTGTAGGGATAAGGGAACACACCTTAATACCATAAAATCCATCTATGAAAAGCCCACAGTGAGTATCATTCTCAATGGGGAAAAACTGAAGATTTTTCCCTACAGTCAGGAACACAGCAGAGATGTCCTCTATCACCACTGCTATTCAGCATAGTACCAGAAGTTGTAGCCTCAGCAATCAGACAACAAAAAGAACTAAAAGACATATGAATCAGCAAAGGAGTCAAAACTCTCAACTCCTTATGAGTGATATGATATTTTATCGGAAAACCCAAAGACTCCATTCCATAACTGCTAGAACCCATACAGGAATTCAGTGAAGTGTCAGGATATAAAATCAATGCACAGAAATCAGTTGCATTTCTACATACTGACAACAAGACAGAAGAACGAGAAATTAAGGAATCAATCACATTTGCAATTGCACCCAAAACCTTAAGAGACCTAGGAATAAATCTAACCAAAGAGACAAAGAATCTATAGTCAGAAAACTATAAAATATTCTTGAAAGAAATTAAGGAAGACACAAAGAAATGGAAACATATTCTGTGCTTTTGGATTGGAAGAACAAATATTGTGAAAATGTCTATGCTACCTAGAGTAATCTACACATTTAATGCAATCCCTATCAAAATACCACAAACTTTTTTTTTACAGAAATGGAACAAACAGTCCTAACATTTGTATTGAACCAAAAAAGACCCTCAAAAGCCAGAGGAATGTTAAGAAAGAAAACCAAAACTGGTGGCATCATAATCTGGATTTCAAGTTCCATTACAAACTTGTAAACATCAAGACAGCATGATGTTTACTGGCACAAAAACATACACATAGATCAGTAGAACAGAATGGTGAACCCAGAAATGGACCCTCAACTCTATGGTCATCTAATCTTCAACAAAGAAGGAAAGAATGTCCAATAGAAAAAGGACAATCTCTTCAACAAATGGTGTTGGGAAAATTGGACACCCACATGCAGAAAAATGAAACTGGACCATTTCCTTACACCACACACAAAAATAGACTCAAAATGGATGACAGACCTACATGTGAGACAGGAATCCCCCAAAATCCTTGAGGAGAACAGAGGCAGCAACCTCTTCAACTCCATCCACAGGTAACTTCTTTCTAGACACATTGCCATAAGCAAAAGAAGAAAGGGCAAAATGAACTATTGGAACTACATTAAGACAAAAAGTTTTGCACAGCAAAGGAAACAGTCAATAAAACCAAAAGACAACTGAAAAATGGGAGAAGATATTTACAAATGGCATATCAAATAAAGGGCTAGTATCCAAAATCTATAAAGGACTTACCAAACTCAAAACCTAAAGAACAAATAACCCAATCGAGAAATGGGCAAAAGACATGAACAGACATTTCTGCAAAAAAGGCGTTCAAATGGCCAACAGACACATGAAAAAGTGCTCAGCATCACTCAGCATCAGGGAAATAAAAATCAAAACCTCAATGAGAGGGGCCTGGGTGGTTCAGTGGGTTAAAGCCTCTGTCTTCAGCTCAGGTCATGATCCTAGGGTCCTGGGATCGAGACCCACATGGGGCTTTCTGCTCCGTAAGGTGCCTGCTTCCCCTCTCCCCCACCCCGGCCTGCCTCTCTGCCTACTTGTGATCGCTGTCTGTCAAATAAATAAGTAAGTAAATTAAAATTTGTCTGTCAAATAAATAAGTAAGTAAGTAAAAAAAAAAACAAAAACAAAACAAACAACCTCAATGTGATACTGCTTCATACCAGTCAGGAGGTATGAAGCAAAAACCAACTTTCAAAAAGTTGAAAATAGACCTACCCTACAACCCAGCATTTGCACTACTAGGTATTTACCCCAAAGATACAAATGTAGTGATCCAAAGGGGCATGTGTGCCCCAATGTTTATAGCAGCAATGTCCACAATAGCCAAGCTACGGTAGACTCGATTTTGGCTCACGTCATGATCTCAGTGTCCTGAGATTGAGACTGAGCCTTGCATGGAGGTCTGCACTCAGCAGGGAGTCAGCTTGGGCTTCTCGCTCCCTCTCCCCTCATCTTACTCTCTCTGCTTCTCTAAAATAAATAAACAAATCTTTAAAAAGAGCTTTTGGCATTAGCTTATTCATATTCTTGAGCCATCTCATTTCAGCAATTCCTGATTAACTAAATTTCTCTGTTAACTGAATTTTTCACATTTCATGAACTGTATGTATTTAGTATCTGCTGTTTTCTAGTCCTTTGCTTGGTCAAGCAGTTAACATTTATTGTTTCTTCTTATGTGGTGTCATATATTTGCTTATCAATTCAACTCTATTTCTTCTTAAACAAATAAAGTTATACTTGCTCTACTGAGCTTTTTCTGTCATGATACAGTTTGATATATGTTCAATACCAAGATCTTGGGTTGAGATTTAATTGACATATAACCTTGTATCAGTTTTAGGTATATAGCATACTGATTTGATATATGGGTTTTTGTTTTTGTTTTTGTTTTTGTTTTTTTTTTTTTTTGCAAAACTATCACCAAAGTGTATTTAGTTTACATCTATCACCACACTTATTTATAAATTCTTATGAGAATTTTTAAGATCTACTCTTTTAGTATAGTAAATATTTTTGCCTATGTCAATGTAAGGTCAATTACTTAGTTATTTCCCCTTTCCACTAGTCTCTATACTGTTCTGGGCCTTTTAATTATTTTGGTCCTAAGATAGGCAGACAGACAGATTCATCCATTATATAAATGTACCCAAACCTCCAAAATGTAAAACAACATTTGTGCATATGGATGATCCTACTTCTGCTCTACAGGGATCTATAGCCTAAACACTATTAGAAAGCACATAGATGCATAAAGCAATTATGTGAAAAAGGAAAGCACTTAATGAAATACAAATATAGTTTTAAATACAAAATCTTTCTTTTTCTGTTTACCACATACTTCCTTTTGCTCTAAGATATTCAGCCCTTATCATCTCCTAATGTACCATTATTATTTCTTTTTAAGCTGAGATAATAACACCAGTTAGTGTTGTTAACCACTAACAAAGAAATAAAATTCAGACTGTTATCTAATTACAGTTGTGTGTGATCTTTCCTAAATATCATGGAATTAACTGCTTAGAAGGAAAAAGGTGTATGGAAGGCTCAAAAGAAATTAAGCTTCTTTATTTGCTGGTGTGGCAGAGAAGACTTCAACAAAGACATGCATCTTGACTTAGGCTTTAAAAAGTGGATGCAGTGGAGACTGGGAATTAGAAAGTTAGGCATTCTAGGTACAGAACAGTATGAGCAAGGGCATGGAGATAAATGTTTGCCCAGTCTGTTACCAACACAGAAAAAAATGCAAGTGCAAAAGCCTGGTCGAATCATTCTAGTTCACATTTGTTCATCTCAGATTCAATGCTAAACCTTTATCCAATTGGTCTATGAGGTCCAGAATTACTTTCAGAGCAGACAAATTACTTTTACCCAGCATATGGTTTCAGAACTTAATGCCAGGGCAGTTTGTCTTCCTTCATTTGTAAACAATACTGTGTCCTGAGGAAGGAATATTGAATCCACACTTTATATAGAAATATATTAGATTTTTAAATTACATGGTGTTGTATATGTCACACTCCAGCAAGCTCATTCCTAAAAGGATAAAGTTAGTCATGGAGAGAACACTTGCACTAGAAACACGAATGCCTGATGAATATACAAGGATAAATAAGTGAAATATGTATTGCTGAAATGCAAACAGAGCTGAGATTAGACAGCCTCCCAAGGAGACAGAAGAGGCTTCTCAAAATGCATTATTTAATATGGAACTGTACAAATGGTCATCTTTTATTATATAGCCTAGCATTTCATTTAATTTGTCACAAGGGTGGTCACCAGGCAAAATGTCTGTTTTGACATATACCACTCAAGTGTGAAAGTAACCTTTTGCTTTAATGCTTTATTCAAGAACTAGCCTGGTGTTTTTAATTGGCTAATGCAGCCCAGAAATCTGCAGTCTCCCAAAGAATATAATACTTACAAAAAATAGCTTCATTTTAATTTCTTCCATTTTAACATAGCTTAATATGAAATCTGTTTTACATCCCAGTTGTAATTAGCGAGTATAATCAGTGTGAAAATTTGAATGGTAGTTGCAGCTGCAATATGCTAGCTCTGTGAATATTTCCAATATTATAAAAATATTATTCTCAAATCAAAAAGGAGATGTGGGGTGATATGGAGAAACTGATTTTTGAAAATGTTTTTGGTGACTACAGTTATTTTAATGTTTACATGGCTAATTTTTATTTTCTTCCATTTTATAATTTCTTCATTCAATTTTGAACAATATAATCAGGTACAAGGAATATGTTTGTGTGTTTGTTTTCTGTTCAGACTTCAGATAAAAATAGTCATGGTACTAATAAGAGAACAAATAATTAAGACATTTAATATGGTTTGCATTCTAATCATCTGCCTTTGAAATATGCAATATGGACTACAAATTATTTTAAAATGCAATAAAGTTTAAAGATGCATTTCAGTTGAACACTAAGAAAGATGAGGGGAATAATAACAGGAGATATCCTCAGTAACTGATTCTGTTAGATAAAATTTAGTTTCAGGTAAACTACCTGTTACACCCAGCAATTTGGATACCTGAGGAAATTATGTACTATTTGTATTTAGTTTAAAATATTAATGTTATCTTATACTTTAGAATCACTCTTTCTACACAGAAGAGGGTTTTCAATAGTTTTAAATTAACTTAAAATGATTGAAAAAATAAACTTTTATTTTATTTGAAAGTCTGGACACTGTGTAGGTTCCAAAGGTACTTACAAAATTTTGACTTGAGTGTTGTAAAGTTTGACAAACTTTGAGTCCCCCAGTCTTAAATTTCCATCTCTCTCTACATCAAATTAGTTTATGATAATTATTCGAGTTTGTAGGAGGCATGATTGTTATAACAATTGGTCATAAGGTAGTAAGGCAACTCTTTCATATTTAAAGACATCATTATGTAACTATTGAATAAGATCATATTCATAAAAACTATATCTTGAAAAATTTTAATCATGTATATTATTAAAATGTATTGGATTATTTTTTTACTTTTATTGCTAGTTTGAATAATATTATGGGCTGAGAATTTGTGCTCCACCTTAAAATTCATGCTGAAATTCTAATTCCCAGGATGATGGTATTATAAAGTGGGTTAATTCGCTCATAAGAGATTAATGCCCTTATAAAAGGAGCCCGAGAAAGATCTCTTTGCTCTCTGTCATGTGAGGATGAAATGAGAAGGTGGCCATCTGCAAATCAGGAAGAGGGTCTTAATCAGACACCAAGTTTCCTGGCACCTTGATCTTGGACTTCTCAGCCTTTAGATCTGTAGAAATAAATGTTTGTTTAAACCACTCAGCCTATGGTAATTTGTTACAGGACCCTAAACTGAGACATAGCATCTTTGGAATTTTTTATGAAGTTTAATATAAAGATACATTTTTAGAACATTTTTATTTAGGTTATGACAATTTATAAAACATTTGAAAAGTAGAACAATACCTAAAACCACATCAAATTAACACAGCCATTGTGGCATTTGTTTAATATTCTTAGTTTTCAAGGCACCTGAGTGGCTCAGTGGTTTAAAGTCTCTGCCTTCGGCCCAAGTCATGATCCCAGGGTCCTGGGATCAAGCCCCACATTGGGCTCTCTGCTCAGTGGTAAGCCTGCTTCCCTTCCTCTCTCTCTGCCTGCCTCTCTGCTTACTTGTGATCTCTGTCTGTCAAATAAATAAATTCTTTAAAAAAAAATTCTTAGTTTTCATTTTAAAATTTTATTTCTGTTATTTTTGCAAGTTGCATTAGAGTATTTGTAAATTTTATGGATTTTTTTATTCATTTGTTAGACTCTGAGCATTTTTAAAAAAATAAATATTCGGGGCACCTGGGTGGCTCAGTGGTTTAAGGCCTCTGCCTTCGGCCCGGGTCATGATCCCAAGGTCCTGGGATCAAGCCCCACCTTGGGCTCTCTGCTCAGCAGGGAGCCTGCTTCCCTCTCTCTCTGTCTCTGCCTGCCTCTCTGCCTACTTGTGATCTCTCTCCCTGTCAAATGAATAAATAAAAAAAATATTTAAAAAATAAATAAATAAATAAATAAATAAATATTCTTTGACAAGATAATTTCCATGGGAACATTCTATTAGTGAAAATAATAAAACCATATGATTATTTTAATATATATATATGAATATAAATATTCATATGGGACGCCTGGGTGGCTCAGTTGGTTAAGCGGCTGCCTTCGGCTCGGGACTCGATCCCAGCGTCCTGGGATCGAGTCCCACATTGGGCTCCTTGCTCGGCAGGGAGCCTGCCTCTCTCTCTGCCTCTGCCTGCCACTCTGTCTGCCTGTGCTCACTCTCTCTGACAAATAAATAAATAAAATCTTAAAAAAAATATATTAAAAAAAACTATATGAATATTATAATTAGATAAATGCAAAAATGAGAACAAAATTACTAACAATCTCTACATTTACACAACAAACAAGTACTAGCAAGGATGTGGAGAAAAACAAATGCTCATACACTGTTGTGGGAGTGAAGACTGGTGTAGCCACTATGGAAAACAGTATGGAGTTTCCTTAAAAAATTAAAAATATTGCTGCTAGATGATCCACTAATCACCCAAAGAATATAAAAACAATAATTCAAAAGGTTATATACACCCCAATGTTTATTATAGCATTATTTACATTATTTGCAATATTTATATTACATAGTCAAATTATGGAAGCAACCCAAGTGTCCATCAACAGATAAATGGATAAAGAAGATGTGGTGTGTATGAGTGCATTTGTGTGTGTATGTAATGGAATATTATTCAGCCATAAAAAGAATGAAATCTTGCCATTTGCAACAACATGGGTAGAGCTAGAGAGTATAATGCTAAGTGAAATAATTCAGTCAGAGAAAGACAAATACATATGATTTTTATCCATATGTGGAATTTAAGAAACAAAACAAATGAACAAAGGGGAAAATAAAGAGACAAACCAAGAAATACACTCTTAACTATAGAGAACAAACAGATGGTTACCAGAGGGGAGGCGGGTGAGGAGATGGCTGAAATTGGTGAAGGGGGCTAAGAAGTACACTTATGATGAGCACTGAGTAATGTGTAATGCATAGAATTGTTGAATCACTATATCATACAACTGAAGCTAATTCATATTGTGCTTATATTGTATTTCATTTATAATGAAATAATTTATGTTATAGTTTAGTAATTATACTGAAATTAAAACAGAAATAAATAAATAAATAAGTTTAGGTCCAGTAAGTATTAAATTTGATATATGAGTGCAAAGAGTATAATTTAACAGAAGTCAACTACTTTAGGAATTTGCTTTATTGTTCAATTCTATATCATGAGCCTACCCTCATGATATTCAACTATCTTTTAAAACTATATTTTAATAATCCTATAGTATTTCTTTATTAACATGCAACATTTTTATATGTCTACATTGTTACAATTTTTTAAAATCCAGAATAGTGTAGAGTTTAACATTTTTACATATACAATTTTGGTTACAATTCTAATTATTTCATTTCAATAAATTTAAGAAGGGGAAATAATCAGCCAAAATTTATAAATTAAGGCTCTAGATATATGATACCTATTTGTCCTTCAGAAAAAGTTTACCAAATTATATCTTCACCAGCAGTATACTAAGGCACTAAACAAACATTGGAAAGCTTTGAATTAATTTTTACGATTTTAGGTAAAAAATGGCTTCTCATATTAATTTAATTTTTTATTCTGAGGAGTTGCAAATCATTCAACTAATTTACTTCTGTATTTAGATATATCTGGTCATATGTTTTTATCATAGAGTTGAGAGTATCTTCATATCATTAGTCAAACATTTGAAATAAAAATAACCCCTTTGTTATCCCATTTTCTGCAATTTCTCTTTATACTATTTGGCATTTTTATTTTATTATTTTCAACATATAGAAGGATTCTATTTTTATTTAGCAAAATTCTGTATAGTTTTGCTATATATTTTTTAAAGATTTCATTTTTTTATATATTTGACAGAGAGAGAGAGAGCACAAGTGGTTGGGAAGAGACAGAGGAAGAAGCAGGCTCCCTACTAATCAGGGAGCCAAATATGGAGCTCAGTCTTCTGACTCTGGGATCATGACTGAGTGGAAGGCAGCCACCCAGGCATCCCTATAGTTTTGCTATATTTTAACTGCCTCAATATTTAAATTTTATTTAAATTTTGTCTTTGTCTCTTATGCTTCAGTATTGTATTTTTTTTTTAACTCTAATATGATGCATATAACATGAAGCAGGGATACTAATGTTTTTTAAAATTCATTATCAGTATTTATAAAATCAATTTTTAAAATCACTTTTTCATGAGTTTAAGATACAAATTAATAGTGTGATTATGTATCGTGAATTTCTTGTTTCTTTAAACTATTTTTGTTAACATTACATCATAGTTGTCTTTATTCTGGTTTATGTTAGCATGTTCTAATATTTATAACAATAATAACTATTTTTCTTTTATTAATATTTGGGATTATTTTCCATTCATTTTCTATGTAAAGTTTCTAGTATGTGTCAGGTTAAAAGAAAATCCCCAAAACTATCATATTAAAATTAACTGGAATTTAAATTAATTTTAGAAATACTGATTGCTTTATGTTCTTCATATGCATATATGCTTTCCATATATTTGTAATTTTCTTTCTTATTTCCAGTGTTTTGTATTTATGTATGATATACCTATAGAGTGCCAGAAACTTAACCAAGTTCTAGAGATATAGGTATAGGTTCAGATACAGATAGAGATATACAGATATATCAATACATATAATCACAAATATCTTACAATCTATATTGTCAGGGAATATTTATTTCTGCATGGAGGATATATGGATGACACACATGAAAATAAGTAAATACAATATCATGTGGTATATGTAATAACAAATGTATATTGAAAGTACAGAAATGTTACTGTAGATCCAAAACTGAAATAAGTTTCTGAAGTTAGAAAGTTTTAAGATTATTCTCTTTAGTACATCCTAATTTTGTAATATTAGATAATTATTTATTCTTTTAACCCTAGTTTTGTCACTAAAATAACATTAGCACAGTAATAGAAGTTTTGTGTGTGTGTGTGTAGAATGCTTATTAGCATGGTATTATAAATGTGTGCTTTAATGGTAGTAATGATGATAATGATGAGGTGATGATTAAGGTATCTAAAAGTGAGCTGAAATTTTCACATTGATAATAATAAAAGATAAGCATTGGTTTTATAAAATATGAAAATTCCAGGAAGAGAAACAAGGGTGCACTTAATAAATAAAAGTTGGGGTACCTGGGAGGTTCAGTAAGTAAAGCAACTGCCTTCAGCTCAGGTTATGATCTCAGGGTCCTGGGATCAAACCCCACATCAGGTTCCCTGTTCAGTGGGGAGTCTGCTTTTCCCTCTCACTCTGCCTCCTGCTACCCCTGATTATGCTTTCTCTCTATCAAATAAATGAATAAAATCTTTAAAAAATATAAAATAAAAGTCAAGAGCTGTGCAATTATGTAGACTATATGAGAGAATGTTGAGTAATATGAGATGGCAATATGTGCAGTAATCAAATAATGAAGTAAAAGAAAAGTGCATGGAAATCTCATGTTTTTGTTTTGAAAGGATAACTAACATGGCTGTGTGAAACTTGTTTTAAGAGAAGCAAGATATCAGAGAGGGAATTCTATAAAGAGAACACAGTATTGCGGTAACCCACAAAAGAGATGATGATGGCCTGAACTAGAGTGTTGGCAGTTAAAATAGGAGGGACAGATAGAATTTAGATCAAACTGAGAGCGTGAACACTAAAAATTAAAGATGAGGGAAAGTGGACTTGGGACTTACTCCTAACATTATTATTATGATAAATAGGTAGAAGTTGGTGCCTTCAAACAAGGGGCAATAAAACAAAAGGAAGTATTGACTTAGGTGTGAAAAAATATTTCAATTTCAGACATGCTGAGCTTGAAACGTTTATTAGTCATTAGGATGAAGTTATTTATTAGGCAAATAAATCTCAGGAATAAAGTTATCGTGATGGTAGTATATACATGACAGGAGTTAATACATTGGTGACATCTAAGGATGAATAGTGAAGTAACTAAGGAAACTGTTTAAAGGTATACTTCTTCCCCAAACTTTACTGAGATAAAATAGACAAATAATTAGGCAAGGAAAAGAAATAGAATGTATCCAAGTCAGGAAAGAAGAAGTAAAATTGTCTTTGTTTGCAGAGATGTGACTATATATAAAACATGATCTTATATATAGGAAACCCTAAAGACCGCCAAAAACTGCTAGAACTAATAAACGAATTCAGCACAGTTGCAGAATATAAAATCAATATACAAAAATCAATTGTGTCTCTATACAACCTAATTACCAGAAAGAGAAATTAAGAAAATAATCACATTTAGCATAGCATTAAAAATAATAAAATTCTTAGGAATAAACTTAACCAAGGAGGTGAAAGATTCATACGCTGAAAATTATAAACCACTGATGAAAGATATTAGAAGAGAAAAAAAGAAAGGTACTCTATATTTATAGATTAGAAGAATTACTCTTACAATAAATATCTGTAGTACCCAACTCAATATACAGATTCAACACAATCTTTAGCAAAATCCCAATGGCATTTTTCATTAAAATAGAGAAAACAATCCTAGAATTTCAATGGAGCCACAAAAGATGCTAAACAGCCAGAGGAATCTTGAGCAAAAAGAGCAAAGCTGGAGGCATCACACTTCCAGATTTTAAACTATATTACAAAGCCAGAGTCATCAAAAAAATATAGTACTGACATAAAAATAAATACTAAGATCAATGGAACAGAATAGAGAGTCCAGAAATAAATCCACAAATACATGATCAATTACTTTTTGACAAAGGCAAATAGAATACATAATAAGGATAGTGTCTTCAGTAAATGGTGCTAGAAAAACTGGATATTCACATTCAAAACAATGAAAAGGACTCCATTTTACACTATACACAAAAACCAACTCAAAATGCATTAAAGACTTAAATGTAAGATCTGAGATGCTAAAACACTTGGAAGAAAATAGGGGAAAAACTCATTGACATTGGTCTTGGCAATAATACTTTAGATTTGAGAACAAAAGCAAAGACAACAAAGGCAAACATAAATAAATAATACTATACGATATTTAAACAAGTTTCTGCACAGCAAAAGAAACAATCAACAAAATGAAAAGGCAGCCTATGAGATGGAGGAAAACATTTGCAAGGCATATATCCAGTAAGGGGTTAATATCCAAAATATATAAAGAACTCATACAATTGAATATGAAAAAAATGCCCAATAAACAGGTTAAAATATAGGAAACTGTTTAGAGAAAGAAAAAAATGCAATATGAAAAAGAACAAACTTTATAAAAATGGCTGTAGGAAGTAGAAAACTTAAAAAAGGATTTTGGATTTTATAAGTAGGAGTTATTTGGGAAGAGCAGTTTCAGTGGAGTTGGGAGAAATGAGGGCAGGTTCTCTTATGATGAGTAATTAATGTGAGTGATGAGGGAAAAAATGTACACAACTTTTTCTTGAGAATCTTGGATGTTAAAAAGAAAAAAAAAGAAAATTTATGGGATCCTTTCATAATTTGGGAAAGCCTTAAACATTCATAAAGATGCCTCAGAGGGGTGTCTGGGTGGCTCAGTGGGTTAAACCTCTCCCTTTGGCTCAGGTCATGATCTCAAGGTCCTGGGATTGAGCCCCACATCAGGCTTTCTGCTCAGCAGGAAGCCTGCTTCTTCCTCTCTCTCTGCCTGTGTCTCTGCCTACTTGTGATCTCTTTCATAGTGTCAAATAAGTAAATAAATCTTAAAAAAAAAAAAAAAAGAAACAAACAAAAAGATGTCTCAAAGGAATGTGGCAAAAAGACAGAAGCGGGGGATGGGAAAGGGATACTAAAAGTACTACACTGGAAAAGACCTGTTTAAAATGCCAGTTCCCTGGGCTTCTGGCTTAGTCAGCTGAGCGGGTGACTCTTGGTTTCAGCTCAGGTCATGATCTCGGGATTGAGAGATGGAGTTCTATTGGGCTCTTGCTCAGCATGGAGTCTGCCTGAGATTTTCTCTCTCAGTCTCCCTCTGCCCCCGCCCCCAGTCAGGCACAGACTCTCTCTTTCTCTAAAATAAAATAAATAAAATATTGAAAAGAAAAATAAAATGCCAGTTCTTTTTTTTTTTTTAAATTTTATTTATTTATTTGAGAGAGAGAGAGAGAGCATGAGAGGAGAGAGGTCAGGGGAGAAGCAGAACCACCGCCGAGCAGGGAGCCCGATGTGGGACTCGATCCAGGTACCTGAGCCGAAGGCAGTCACTTAACCAACTGAGCCACCCAGGCGCCCCTAATATGCCAGTTCTGAATAACAAAGATTCCAATTTATAATTTCTGGATTGTATTTAAGCAATCTGCATTTTAACACAAAAATGGGTATCAGTTTTCAAAATTGAACATAATTATAATATCGAACTCCATTTTTATTATTAATGATAGGAAGATTTACTTCTCTGTTAACTTTCAAAAGTTATCAATATGTCTTTCAGATATACTGAGTGAGAATATGTAAATCAGAATATGTAAATATGTATATTGTATATGTAAATATACACCAAAATATTCTGATATATATACACACACATATATGTAAATATTATATATATTCAGTGTGGTGGTTGCCTCTGTGTGGAAAGAAATGGGGCAAACGTGTATACAACAAATGAAGAACACATCATTTCCTGGTAGTGTTTTTATTTATTTATTTATTTTTTAATTTCACAAGCTCAGTGATGTTACATGGGTTTGATTTGCTACTTTTAAAAATATTTTATCCCTATTTCATATTTTTGTTATATATATATAATTATATATAATATATAATTATAATAAAAAGTTAAAGGGAAAACCAAATTGAATTTATGCTCTGTTGTTTATCTTCTTAAGATAGAAATATCAAGATACCCACAGTAGCTCCTAATCAGAGTTTTGTTTGTTTGAAATCCACTGAGGCCCATTCTGGCTGAATAAGATGGAACAAAATTTATTAGAGGATACTGGGAAACTCTCATAAGTGCCGAATGGGCCACAGTATTAGGTTGTGCATCCAGGAACAACCTCCCAAATCACACCGTGAAGCAGATTTAGAGATGAAAACCTTGGAGCTGCCAAGCACCAAACAGCAGTTTGAATTGCCAACACATCCAGTCCTAGCACTGCTGCTCTGTTGCTCCATGAAGTTGGCATTCCAGGGGCTGTTGCCAGAAGTAGATTTTGGCCATCCCCCCTGAATGCATCATCAACTCCTAATTCAAAGTCTGGATGGGTCATTTGATTGTTTTCTTGAGCTCATGCCATGGGACTATGTACTAGTTGCAAGGAAAATCCAATAGATGACATTTTTAAGCTCCTATAATTGGAAGCTCTCTCAGCTTTTTACTGTAAATCAAAATGTGGGTATTTCCCCAAACAAAGGAAAAGATGTTCAGACACTAGGCAACCTGAAGTAAGTAAATAAGTAAATAAATAGGGGCACCGGTGTGGCTCAGTGGGTTAAAGCCTCTGCCTTCAGGTGAAGTCATGATCCCAGAGCCCTGGGATCCAGTCCCACATTGGACTCTCAGCTCAGCAGGGAGCTTGCTTCCTCCTCTCTCTGCCTGCCTCTCTGCCTACTTGTGATCTCTCTCTGTCAAATAAATAAATAAATCTTTAAAAAAAATAAGTAAATAAATAAATAAATAAATAAGTAAATTAAATAAATAAATAATAAATGATTGAGAGAAAGGGAAAGAGTGAGTGAAGGAAAGAAGAGAAAGATGGGAAAACATTTATCACAAGCTTTGCTTATGGTGCTTATGGTGTAGGCACTATCTGGATTTCTAGAAAGAGATTAACTGCCACAGAATATCATATTTTCCACGTTCATATCTATAAAGCAGAGGTGCAAGATTGGCAGCATTGATATTTTGTCCCAGATGATTATTATGGGATCCATCCTCTGCATTGTAGGATGTTGAACAGCATCTCTGGTGTCTACCCATCCAATGCCAGTAGCTGTCTCCACTCCTTCCAGTTGTGACAACCAAAAGTATTTCTTTTTTTTTTTACAAATGTCTTTAGGAGGACAAAATTGTCCTGGTTGAGAACTACTGCTATAAAATGATGCTGATGCACAGCTTTGTCAAAACAGAAAATGTGGTGAGTGTAACATGAAATTCTAGTCCATAGCACAAACATTAGTAAACTAATTTTATTTATTTTCCTTTTGTTTATTTATTTGACAGAGAGAGAGAGAGAGAACACAAGCAGGGGGAGTGGGGGAGGGAGAAGCAGGGACCTGTTCCTGTAGAGCAGGGACCCCAGTGTGGGGCTCAAACCCAGGACCCCGGGATCATGACCAAAGCCAAAGGCAGACACTTAACTGAACCACCCAAGAGCTGAGAAATAAATTTTAATCCTTAAGTCAACTTTATAGTATTTTTTTCTTTTTACTTTTTCCATTTTATTTTATTTTTATTTTCAGTGTTCCAAAATTCATTGTTTATGCACCACACCCAGTGCTCCATGCAATACATGCCCTCCATAATACCCACAACCAGGCTGACCCATCCCCTCACCACTCCCCTCCAAAACCCTGTTTGTTTATCAGAGTCCACAGTCTATCCTTAAGTCAACTGTATAGTATTTTTAACCAAAGGCATTATCTTCAAATAGAATTTAAATTTCATATGTTAAGAGCATTTATCTTTTTATGGCATAGTCATGAAGTATATGCTGGCAACATAATAAGTCTAATGTCCTATTTAAAGTTTAGAGTTAGATTGGATGCACTTAAATACTGCTTCTCACCTATTGCCTGTGTGATGAGGTACAAATTACTGTGCCTTAGTTTTGCTTCTACAAAAAATGAGGTTTAAAAAGTAAATATGTTAAATTCTTACTGTGAGAATTAAATGAATTAAGGCATTTGTTGAGTATATTAAGCACCCAACAGATATGAGCTATTATGGAATGAGAGATTAAATTTGAGGGGCATTCATGTTTTGGAACTGATTTCTTAATCCTCACTATCTTTCTGGCCATAACCTTCCTTTATCTTAGTCTTGCCTAATATTTTTCAGCACATCAACCTGCTTTCTGTTTTCCAGTCAGCCCTGCTACACTCTACAACTCCAGGGGGCATCAGTCACCCTACTTAGAATATGCCTTTGGGCTTTCTTCCAGCTGTTCTTCCAGCTTCCTGAAAGAAGCTTTTGTTAACTGGCTTCTTACATGTTAATCAGATTTAGTTTGGTTGTTACTGCTTAGAGACTTTCCATGATCATTCAAATATAAATGCCTACTCAATGACGATTACATAATTACATTTTGATTTTATGTATACCATATATTGTATTTTTTAGTTATGTATGTATACACTAATTAATCAGCTTATTTGTTTATTGTCTATGTATGTCCCTGAAGTAGAATTTAAGCTCAATTAGAGAAGGAAACTTGTCTGGCTTTTTCACATACATCCTAGGTGCCTAGGATAGTGTGAGGCATATGGTAAGGCTTAATAATGTTTTTTAAGTTAAACAATGAAAGAAAGAGGCTTAAAAATCTGCTGAGGAATTGAGATTCTTTTTGGTTTTAAATTCTTTGATACCTTGTTATCAAAAAAGAGAATTTTATCTAGGGGGTAACAGGACAGCTTTTAACTTGAATAAAGTTTGCCATATAAAGAAGTAGTCACATTAATGAACAATTTTCATAATTTTTTCTCTTTTAAACCAGTTAAAGCTTATTTACAGATCAATGAACAAAATTTCTGAAGCATTGGTTGAAAACAGAGAATAGAGTTCTTTAGTGTAAGGTGAGAGTTTGCCAATTTCATGTACATTTCTTTCACAGAGCTGGCCAAAGTAAGCCTTTTGCCATGTCCAACTCAGTAGACCAGAGACTTTGTGTAGCCTTTATTACATTTTTCTGCCTTTGAACTTTGCCTTTCTTCTTTTGAATAGCTTGGATTTTGAAGTGTTCCATGTCTGGCCTGACCTGAGTTATATTCTATATGACCAGTCTTTCTCGACCAATCAATTAGTATAAATTCAACAACTATTACTACTAGTTGCTGATATCAGTTTAAATCTAGTCTGGATCCAATACCTGAAAGCAGAGATGCTTTTTGAAAAAGGCAACCATGAACCTAGCTCTTGTAGATAATCTGGAAATAATCAGATTTGGGGAAAGTAGATAGATATTTAGCAGGGAGACAGAAAGTAATGAATGACATGGGCAAGATGGAGATGGAAATGCATGAGTCATGTATAGGAAATGACATAGAAAATTACTGGTGGGGGAAACAAGCCTTCAGAGAACATGTCTGATGTATATTCTCTGCTCATAAATAAATAAATAGTCCCACATTCTGATTTGTTTTGTGACTTAATACTCCAAAATTATTTTCTACGTGCAGAAACTTCCTTCATGTCCTCACAGGAGAAACAGCCTTACACAATCTACATTTTATACATCATTTGAATATGAGGTAATTAGTTTTTTTTCCTGTGTGGGCTATGGCAGGTTTCTCCATTCTCATTACAGTAAAGAGGATTTGAATGATTCTTCTCTCATCATTTAGATAGCATGCACACACATAAGTGGCAGCTGGGCTCCTGCTCTCCAAACTGAAGATGAAATGGATGTTTTTGGTTTGTGATGGATTCACTTATAAATGTTATGTTAACTACTGCTGCTGTAAATGTCACTGTTTCCTTAGCCTCCTGCACCCTCAGTGTTTTCCTTGGGTTGTGTATCTGAATATGATTTGCACAAGACCAAGGAAACAAAAACTAGCAAATCTTTTCAGCTTTTATTTTCAGACATACAAAATAATGTTTTATTTTCTTCAAGAATGAAAATTTTATTAGAATCTTAAGCAAAGATAAAATAACTATAATAATTTATCTTATTTTGACATTCACTTATGGGTTAAAACTGATTTTAAGTATTTTCAGGATTGCACTATATACCATTGTCTGCTTTACCATGCCATTTTCAAAGTCTATGTTTCTTTAATGTAGCAGCATTGAATGAAAATCAACAACTTTCCTGATTTCTTTAGTAAAACTATCTTATAAACATAGGAAGGAATATTTCTGTCAGTGCTGATATCCATTCATTTACTTTCCCTAGGTAAAATGAAAGAGTCTTATTCTTTTCTTCATGGCTGTACTGAAATCTATTTCACAAAAGTAATTTATTATATTAGGTAAGTTAATTTACTCCTTAAGTTAATATCACATTGACAGTATAGTTAATTCTTTTTCCAAATGAATTACAGTCTTGTGCTCTTGTAATTTATTTTCATGTCTAGCACATTTTCTGTCTTTATACTATTATCTAAACAAAAATTACAGCATTTACATATAAAATAAAATTAAAATAAAATATGAATAACTAGAAATGGGATGAACATGGTAAAAGTGATGTCTGATCTCATCTTCTGACTGAAGGATAATTCAGGGACCCCTCCCATCTTCAGCACACTCATCTGATATTAAAAATTTTGTACCTTCTAAAATTTCTCAATGTCAGTCCACTTAGTACAGCTTTTCAATTCCTATCCACTTGAGTGATGTCAACATCCACTTCGATCATAACCTCTCAGTTACTTTACCCTTCAAAATACTAATGACTTTTATTTCAACACAGTTGCAACCAACTGTCCATATAGGCTGTGTTTTGAGTTTCATTCTCATTAAAAATTGACTTCATCATTATCAAATTCCAATCTATCTTCCTTCAGATGAAAAGCTCATTGGTTTCCACCCTTACTTCCTATATTCTCTCCCTTCTCTCTTAATCCCATAATTTAGGGGATGACCCATCATCCTCTAAAATTCTTCAGAATAGCCATTATTCACAATATTCTCTGCAATTTTGATTATTCACTTCCATTCCTGGAATAGGCACATCTTTTTTATCATAGACTTTTCTCTCCAAATCTTTCACCATATTGAGTAGAGTCATCTCTGTAAAACACTAAACAGATTGTGCCAGCTCCCTGATGAAAATCCTTGAATAGCTACCTATTATCTTTGTCGATTTATTTCCAAACATCTTAAAGGACTGTTATGTTTTTCTTGGTAAGTCCTCTCTCTAAAATACATGATTTCAATATCTTTTCATGGCTGGCATCAACTTACCTCTCCTGTGTGAGCTTAGATGGAAAGTTCTATGGGAATATACTCTGGCCCACCAAAGCGAGATTAAATGATTCAAGGTATTCAAGGTACCCATAACCTTGTGTCCTATTTTATTGTAGCATTATACATCATTATTCCACTTAGGTACCCTCATTTTTTATAAACATACTTCCATTTTTTAATCTACATTTATCTACATGTTAAATCTTAGCTTTATCTTACTTCATTCACTCTTCAGCCCTGAAGTTAAAAACCACTTCCTTATAGAAAACTTCTCTAAAATCCTCAGGCTAGATATTATATATTTTATAAATATTTTCAAAGATGAACAGAATTTTTCCTGTTAAAAATGCATTTTTAAATTATCTATTGGTGTGAATGTGTGGACAATGTTGTCTCCCTGATTAAAGTTTTAAGCTCATCAAAGTAGGAACCAAGTCCCTTTTGCCAATTATTATATATTTAACATGTAACACTAAGTCTGAAATAATAAAAGGCATATATTAACTATTTGTTGTGCAAATAAATTAATCATTTTATTGGCTTTGACCCATGAATATTGTTTTGCAGTCAGCAAATTCACTAAATATATATTATAAACTATCTTTTTATGTCAAGATTCTACTTACAAACAAACATGATAGGTCATGCCTGGCTAAGGCTCTTGTGGCAATTTGTTTTTGACCTAAAAAAAATTGGACATTTCATATGAGTCAACCCAAAAAGTCCACAAAAATTACAAGACAATAAGGTAATGGTGTCAGAGAGTTGTGATGCCATGAGGATTAGATAAGCAAATATTCTAGGGGAACCTGGGTGGCTCAGTTGGTTTAGGGGCTGCTTTTGACTCAGGTCATGATCCTGGAGTCCCAGATCCAGTCCAGCATTGGGCTCCCTGCTCAGCAGGGAGTCTGCTTCTCCCTCTGACCCTCCCCACTTCATGCTATCTCTCTCATTCTCTGTCCCTCTCAAATGAAATATATATATATATATTACATTTTATATATATATAAAATGTAATATATATATCCATTATATATATGTGTGTGTGTATATATATATATATATATATATATATATATATATAACAAGCAAATATTTTAGACAGAAGAGAACTTTTCCAAAAAAAAAGCTGATGTTCTCTTCTGGGAGTTCCTTAATTCTTAGAGCAGGCTGAAGATTGGGATTTTTCCAGACAGAAAACATCTGTTAGGAGAAAGAAATCAACCTATAATTCAGTGGTAATGTGAGGCTGACAAGAACAATTAGGAACTGGAAAGAAAGAAAATTCATAGTTGTTTGTTTGGTTTTTTTTTTTCCCTTTGGACATTTGTTGAGCTTTGAAGCTATACAGGAGACTGGGGAACTACATTGAAATTTATAAAAGACAAAGTAGACATACATCTTATAGTACTCTGAAGAAAGAAAAAAAGACCCATTAGGAAGAATATTTGCCTTAAAGCACAATACTTTTCTTTATATGGGAAGGATCATGCCTTATGAACAAAGATGAAATTAAGATTGACTTAATGAATTCTACAAAACTGCAAGCTATCCCAATCCAGCTCAACTTCTGATTACATTACCTAATAAGCTAAAAAGTGATTCATGTCTGTTGTAAGATAAGATCATCTGAATTTTTTTACACACAAGTTTTAACATATAATAACAATAAAAAATGGTAAGGTATGTGAAGTGACAAAACAGTTGCTAGTAAACAAAAGAAAAAGCAGGAATACATGTAGAATACATACGTGAAAATAAAGGAGGGGCACCGGGGTAGCTCAGATCATTAAGTGTCTTCCTTGGGCTGGGATCATGATCTCCAGGTCCTGGGATTGAACCCCATGTCAGGCTCCCAGCTCAATAAGGAGTCTGTTACTCCCTCTCCTTCTGCCATTCCCCCTGCTTGTGTTCTCTCTGTCTGTCTCTGCATCTCTCTCAACTGAATAAACAAATAAAAACATTTTTTTAAGAAAATAGGGGAAAAAACGATAGTAAAATATGGATTTTCAAAAGGTAATTGGAACCTAAAATCCTCAGAGTCAAAAAATAGAGCTACCCTATGATTCAGCAATTATAATACTAGGTATTCACCCAAAGGATACAAAAATACTGATTTGAAGGGGCATGTGTACCCCAATTTTCATAGCAGCATCATCAACAATAGCCAAGTTATGGAAATAGCTCAAATATCCATTGACTGATGAATTGATAAAGTTGTGGTTTATATATGCAATAGAATATTACTCAGCTATCAGAAAGAATGAAATATTTCCTCTTGCAACAACATGGTTGGTGCTAGAGTACCTTATGCTAAGTGAAATAAGTCAGTGAGAGATACAAATAACATTATGATTTCACTTATATGTGGAACTTAAGAAATGAAATGGATGACCATGGTGGGGAAAAGAGACAGGCAAACCATAAAACAGTCTCTAAACTATAGAAAACAAATGAGTGTTGCTAGAAGGGAGGTGGGTGAGGGAATGGGTTAAGTGGGTGATGGGAATTAAGGAAGGTATTTATGATGAGCACTGTTGTATAGAAGTGATGAATCACTAAATTCTGCTACTGAAACTACTGAAACCATACACTATATGTACACTTAACTGGAATTTAAATAAAAACTTAAAGGGGCACCTGGGTGGCTTAGTTGGTTAAGTGTCCAACTCTTGATTTTGGATCAAGTCGTGATCTCAGGGTTGTGAAATGGAAATGCATTATGCTCATGCAGTGCTCATGGAGACCTGCTTAAGATTCCCTATCTAACCTCCCATTGTCCCTCTCCCTCTCAAAAAATAAATATTTAAAATAAATAAATAAAAACTTAAAAAAGAAAAAAAAAGATAACTGGAACCTACAAAAAAAATCAAATAAACATTATAGCAATTGAAAAAATGTAAATTAAGTTCTCATTGGATGGCTTTGACAGTAAATATAGGGTCACTAAATTCAGACAAGTCAGCCAAAAAGTATCCCCCAAAAAACACAAAGAAGATTTTAATAAATGAAGATATATGTGAGTTATACTAAAAAAAAAAAAATTAACGTGTATGTTAGTGGAATCTCAAGAGGTGACAAGAAGCAATATGGCAGAGACAATATGGGAAGTGAGAATGGCTGAGAATTTTCAAAAGTAATAATATATTAACCTTCAGATTTGAGAAGTTAGCAAACCTTAAAACCAAAGAAAGCCACATTTAGACATATAAAGTAAACCTTTCAGTAATCTCAGAAAAAAAATTTAAAAGCAGTCAGAACAAAAAGTCAGATTACTTTCATAGTGCCAACAGTCCTTGCCAGAAACACTGGAAACTAGAAGGCAATGAAAGACATCTTTAAGGTGATGAAAAGAAGTAAACACAAATCTAGAAATACTTACCCTGTGAAAACATCATTCAAAAGAGAAAATAAAATAAAAATTTCTCTTATCAAGCATTGACCAAGCAAATTTATCACCAGCAGGCCTGCACTTAAAGAAAAAAGTAAGCACAGTCCTTCTGGTAGAAGGAAAATATTTTCAGGCAAAAACATGACTATTCAGGAAGAAATGAAGACCACCAGAAAATGTAAATATAATGTGTTGTCAAATAAATGGCAACTGAACAAAAGAATAATGACAATGTCTTGCAGAGTTCAAATTATATTGGGAAAAACAATGCATGCCAAAATAAAGAAAACATGATTGAGGGGGACAAATTTTAAAAATCTAAAATTTTCCAACTCTTTCAGAATTGGTAAAACTAAGAATTTTTCGTCAGGCAGCAATAAGTCAAAGATGCATAAACACTAAAAGAATAGTAAAAATCATATAACAAATGATAAGAAGGAAAACAAAGAATATAAATTATACACATAAAAGAGATAGGGTAATTAACAATAAAATACATCTTTCCAAAACACATAGAGAAAATATTTATAGATTAAATAATATGATGCCTGGGATTGCTTTAAAATAATTTGGAGGGGAGAGCTGTAGACAAAAGGGTATGAACGAAACAAGACTGGCCATGAGTTGATAATTGAAGATGGGTGATGAATAGCTGCATATTTATTATACTATTGTCTTTACTGGAATATTACATAATTAAAACAATACATATCATCTGTGTATATGAAATAAGATATAATGCAAAAATACCTGTTAATCTTTAACATATATTATGACACATCAAAAAAGTGTCATAACCATATTACCTAGATATTTATTTTCCAATGCTACTGCAAAGGATTAAAAGCAGATGTGTAGGATGATAGGGAAGCTAGATTATGATACCTAGAATGAGAATGTGAGGATATGAAAATATGTGATATTTTAAAAGATAAAATTATTTATGAGCTTACCTAACTTCTTAATATAACCTGTCTATTTTTGGCATTTCTGTTGAAATTAAGTTTTAAGATACCTGTACTTTTATGACTGTGGAAACGGGTCACTGTAATTTCAAAAATGGTCTCTTTGCAAAAAAGTATATCCATAAAAGTCCGTCTAGACCTATGACTCACAAAATATTTTAGAATCACCAGTTTCTTAGCAAATCTCCTAGACCAACAAAATACACAAAATTTATCACATTGTATTCTTGGAGTCCTGCAATTCTTAAACCAAAGTTCTCTTTGAATTAAACCAGCTATATTTCATTTAATAATCACCTGAATATGGAATTAAAATATGTTTAATGATTCTCAATCTTTCCTTTAGCACTTCCTAGATTTAATGTCTCAGCCATATTAAATTATCATTGAATGCAGATCATTCTTTGACTCATCTTTTGCTGTTTTGACTAAATTTTGATGTCATCCAGGTTTTTTTCTTCTTAGTCATCACCTCCTTTTAAAATTATCAATTCCCTTTTGGCCCCCAAATTTCATAAGGCTTTCATTCCACTATATTTGGAACATTGGCCAACTTAATGATTCATAAAATGAACCTAATGGTTCAATGATGATAATAGCTTCCATATCAGGGAACATTTAGCATTTTCAAGTTCTGTTAAAAATGAAAATTGGTGCATTAAATTAAAAAATTGGAAGTTTTAACAATATTTTAATGCCTGAAAATAAGGTGTATATTATCTAGAGCACATCTTTCTATTGAATTGTAATTTTATCTTTCAATTTTTGGATGAAATTTATTTGACAAATAATTATGGACCAAGTACTAAAGGCAAATCATGCCCTGAGCATGAGGTACACAGCAATTAACAGGCAAGATAAAGCTTTTCCACTCATAAACCTACTACAGGCAGTGCCTGTGTTATAATGGTTTGATATGTGATGTTTCAGCTTTATGACAGTGCAAAAACAAAATGCATTCAGTATAAACTGGACTTCAAATTTTGAATTTTGATCTTTCCTAGGCTAACCATATGTGGTATGATCCTCTCTTGCAATGCCAGGCAGTGATAGCAAGCTCTCTGGCAGCCATGTAATCACAAGGCAAAACGACCTACACTCTTACAGCTATTCTGTACCCACACAGAATATTTTTCACTTTCAGTACAATATTTGATATATTATGTAAGATTTTCAACACTTAATTATGAGATAGGCTTTGTGTTAAATTATTTTGTCCAACTATAGGGTAATGTAAGTGTTCTGAACCTGTTTTAGGTAGGCTAAACTAAGCAATGGTACATAGTAGGTAAGGTGCATTAAATGCATTTTTAACTTACGATATTTTCAATTTATGGTGGATTTATCAGGATATAACCCCACATAAGTAGTTGATTTTGAAAGACTTTGCTTTCTTAACTTAGTGACTAGAATTCTTACTCATCATTTCATATATATTTCTATATTTGTATTTCAGATAAATTAGTCTACCACCTTTCAAAGTAAAATAATCCCCTATAAAGTCTTTAATTCCATGTTCTACTTTTCCCCCTCTTTATTAGGATTTCAGCTGTTGATTTTTATGTGTGGTATAGCTAATAATTTGATTTCTAGACATAGCAATGTTTTGATACATGTTAAAATCTCTTTTAGGATTGGGAGTGGAATTCTGGAAAGCAAAGGAATAATACAGAATAAAAACATCCACTGGGGCAGATTGTCTTATAGCAGTATCTATACGTAGGGTACTCAAAAAGTAATATAGATAATGTATTATTTCTTGATGCTGCTATAACAAATCACCACAAATTTTGTGACTTAATGCAACATACAGTTATTACCTTACTGTTCAAGGTGTTTGGAGTCCTAAAATTAAGGTGTCCTCAGGCCTGCATTCCTCCTGGATACTCTAAAGTTGAGTCAGTTTTCTTGCCTTTGCCAACTTCCAGAGGCCATCTGCATTCCTTGGCTTGTCCTCTCCTCTGTGTTTGAGTCCATCAATAACATCTTCAAATCTCTCTCTCTCTGAGACCTTCTGTCCTCAAATCTCTTTTTCTCCCTCTACTTCCAGAGTCATCTTGCCTTCTCTAACTCTGACTCTCCTCTTCCTCTTCTAAAGACCTCAGCTATTACTTTGGGTGCACCCAAGTAATCCATAATCTTACCATTTCAAATCCTTAACTTATTGTATCTGAAAAATCCCTTTTGTTGTGTAAGATAATATTTTCACAGGTTCTGAAAATTAGGACGCAACAACTTTGGGGCACATTTTTCAGCCTACCACAGGTGTATGCTTGTCTCAGCTTCCTCATGTATAATAGAAAGTGGCTATAATATGTCTTCCTCTAACATTTTTAAGTCCAGGCTGACTCTTTTTCAAAAGAGAAAGTTTAAGGTAAATATGTCATGACATATAATATCTTAAATGACTAAACTGGAGGACCAAAATATATCTAATTCCATATATTTCACCCAGCTTTGAAATGAAAGCTCTCAATTACAATGTTGTATAGTGCTACATCTTTGTATGATAACATCAGAAAGAGTTAGTGATTTATACGAATTTTTAAATGCACTTTTAATTTCCCAATTTGCTGATTAGAACTATACAACAAAATAAAATAAAGCAGTTGTTATCATCACATTAAAGAGGCAAACTAGACATAATTACCCAAAAAATGCATTATAATACTACACAAATAATACTCTTCTTTTTGTTCACTTGTTATTCTTGGAATGGGATCCCATGATTATTAAAGAAATTCATATTAATTGTCACCGACGCGAGAAAGCTTATTTTTTGTTCCTTAATTGTAATGCATCAAAGTTATATTCAAAATCATGTATGGACTATAAATATTAATTGATGAGTTCAATTTTAAGTACTTCAATAACAATAATGTTTAATGTTAATTATAACTACTCAGAATGGAATAACTCATCAAAATAGTCATTAGGTGCCAACTGATACCATAGTTATAATGTGATATAATTGGATTACAAATCAAAAGCTGTAGAATGCAGTCATTTAGCCCTAAAAATACGTAATATTAAATTATCGGTTATCACAGAAAACAACATCTTATATATCCTATTTTAAGATGAAGGAATATTACATTTGATAAATTTTAGGGATTTCATAAACTTCTTGTTAAACAAAGTCATTATTAAAATTAAATTACACACATTTATAATTAGGTAAATTACATTAAAAACAAAGAAAATATATACTCAAAACACTTCCTAATTTTTTTAACTTAATTTTTACTATTTGCAATGTCCTTAAGCTTATGTTTATAGTGTCTGTGTGGTGTCAGTGCTATATGACTTTGTGTTTCTGAGCATTTCTTCCAAAGTCTGTGTTCGGTGATGTCACCTTCATTAGTAGCTTAAAAATGACCCATGCTGGGAATATTTACACAACAAAGATTAGCAAATTTTACAAGTTAGGGATTTTTCTTTCCCCAAAGAATTGGTTATTGAACATTTACCAACATACTGCCAACTAAACAAGAATAAAAAAAATCTATATATCTATACATCTATATGTCTATACATTTTTTTAATCTGTCTATCTATATCTAGCTCCTTATAGTTTTCATAGGTCAGGAATTCAGGAGGACTTCGCTGAAGGGTTCCAGTACAAAACCTCTCATGAAACAACAGTCTACGTATAGACAAGAGCTACAGTCATCTGGAAGCTTTACTGATACCAGAGGCTTTCTACCAAGGTGGCTCATTGACATGCCAGAAATTGGGTGTTGATTGTTGGTGGGAGATGTCCTTTCCTTGCAACATGAATCTCCATAGACTGCTTGAATTTCTTCATGACATGACAGCCATCCATCAGAAAACTAGAGCCAAGTAAAAGCTACACATATTATGAATTAACCTTAAATTAATTCACATGGCTTCTTACATACTCTATTCATTAAATGCTAGTCACTAAATCTGACCCGCATTTGAAAGGAAATCAGGTTTCACCTTTTGAAGGGAGGAATGCTATAAAGCCATCACATTTTGTAAGGCAGTGCAAATCTTCTCATACGTTACTGTCTGCATCTCAGATTTTAAATATTATAAAGTGTTATAATTTAAGGGGATTTCAAAATTAATGCTAACTTGTATTTTAGAATCTATTTTAAATATCCCAGGTAAATAATTTCCACATTCCTTACGTCTTATATTGTCTTGAACTATATTGACTTTTTTCCTTTAGGTTTAAATCTATGAATTTATAAGTTAATGAGACTATATTGATTTGTGTAGTCATTTTATTTAAAAAATTGCTGAAAACATGTGTATATGTTATTAACTTTCTGACCATGATAGAAAATGTAATTTAATCTTTTTTTAATTAAGCTTAATGAACTAACTCAAGAAACAACTTTTAATATTAATTATAATTATATACTTGTAAGTAAAAACAGTGAATTGACTATAATTGCCAACAGCATATTCTAAAAATCGTTCTTTTCACTACACCATTTTAATATACTTTTTTGATCCTTAAAAATTATAAGAAAATCTAATAAACGGAGACTTTCTTGTTAGTATAGATTATTCTTCTACACATTTTATGGGTTCCTAACCCCAGTGTTTTTTAAAATTTCCCATCTACAGTGTAATAGAATTAAATATTAGAATAATCTCTTCTGGGGCACCTGGGTGGTTCAGTGGGTTGAGCCTCTGCCTTCAGCTCAGGTCATGATCTCAGGGTCCTGGGATTGAGCCCCACATCAGGTTCTCTGCTCAGCGGGTCCCTCTCTCTCTCTAACTGCCTCTCTGCATACTTGTGATCTCTCTCTCTGTCAAACAAATAAATAAAATCTTTAAAAAAAATCTCTTCTATACCCACATTATTTCTTTTTTCAGTCTAATAAAGGATTCACAGGTATTTAGTATATATTTTCTTCTTATTAATATACCTCATTCAGAAAAAATATATATACTTTTACTATTTGCTTATATTCTTTTTTTTTTTTTAATTTCCTCCTGGATCTTTAATGTGGCTCTTAAATAGGTTCCTTCCTTTAATATAAGCATTACAATTCTAATTTCAGTTACCCTTCACCAACAGGATTTTTGTGTCTTTGAAAAATAACTCAGTGCAATTCAGTTTTCATCAATTCAGTAAGGACTCTATTTGAATTCTTGGTCACAATGTGTATATTTTACAAAAAGATAGTCTTTATATTCTTTTTGAATAAATATATAAAAATCACATTCCTTATATATTTTTGGTGTTGGACTATTTACATTCGCTGCTCACAGAAACAGTGTCCCTAATCATATATAGCTATTACTGTGTGCCAATGTTATTTTAACAAACATGAAGTGTAGCTAGAACTACATTCCTAAAACCACCTTTATCTTTGTTATTTTTATTCAAATTTATAATATGAATGTACTATTGGCCTAGAATTATGTTTAGTGTAAAGAAATATCAAATGTGACCCCATTCTAAAGTGAATTTAGGTAGTGTGCAACATAAGAAATATTTGACACTGTATACACAAGTTTTATTCAAAACAACAAGATCCAATAGCGATGATGAAGCTAGAAAAATTAAAAAGGAAAACAATGTGGGATCACAAGTCAGAGGGGGCAGTGATATGAATATTCAGAAAAGCTGCTTAGAACTTCTTAAAATAAAGCAAGAAAAAAACAAAAACAAACAAGCTTTTTGCTTAATCCATCTATTATGCTGGTTTTGCAAATGAATAACATTCCAGTATTAGAAACATATATGTATTCAAAGCATTTGTCATCTATTAAAATGCAAGCATCCCTAGGATAATTATATTAGCAACAGGAAAGTACATAATATTAGGAATTACTGAGCTATTATAATGGATTAAGTTGTTAAATCACATGTATTAAAGATTTCATGGATCTGGGAAATCAAGAGGTTCAGATAATAATTATTCTATGTACCAAGCAAGCAACTAAACCCAGGCAATATTCAAAGGATAGGAATCCTATTCTTGTGATAATGGAATGCATGTATGGATGAAGTTTCCATTTGACTGAGTTCCTCAGTGTCTACATTGAGCAGATCCTCTAGATACATTGGAAATGTACTGCAAGTGAGCAACTTTTGTATTGTTTAGTCACAGATTAGGGGTGTTCTTGGTAATTGCAGCGTGATTATGTCATCAAGACTGATAAGGTGTTTTTTTGCTAGATCTGGAAGGCCAGAAAGAGAATGTGGAAGGGTAAGGCTTTGAAGTCAGGCAGAACTGGCCTCCAGTGCTTACTTATGATGCATGAACATGGGAAGAAAAGAATAAAGGATGCCTCTAGGAGGATATTGCTAGAGTAGAGGGGTGTCTAGGGATATTAAATAAACCATCTGATAGGAATGGAAGCTTCTTGAAGTGGATAATTAGTGATAAAGAGCTGGAAAGTAGGTTGAGGTCAAATTTTGTTTGCCTTGAAAACTGACTGAAGTTATAGCTCCAGGAAATAAAAGTTATGATTCTCTTTATTATAAGATATAAGAACACTAGGCACATACGGGCAAGCCAAAAACAATTTTAATAGATAAACTATAGAACGTTCTATCTATTTTATCATGTTATTTTACTCAAAATCACTTCTCTGGGAAACTGTAAATAAGTTTGTTTGTTTGTTTGTTTTCTTGTTTTCAGAACAGAAAATTCATGAGATATTAAAACATGAAGTATTAGACTAAAGTAGATATAAATAAATTTAGACTTTTCTTTAAGAGAAAATACAATATTGGGTTTCATTAAAATGAACTTTCTGACCATGCAGACGCATAAAAAAAAACTTAAGAATTGAGGCAATTTTGCAGTTTGAGGCTTGAATTATCTGGATAATTGCTTCAATTTTCTATCTCACTACCCGTGGGAACACACGCTGAACATGCACATTCTTACATATTGGGAAAAATCAGTTTTTCTCTTTTATTCATGGGGAAATATAACCCAAAATCTTAAAACTTAATAATATTATTAATATTTTGAACAAAATTTAGCCTGCTGTTTCACAGATTAGTTTTAGGTACACATTTTAAAACTTACATTCAAATTAAGAATTTTGAATTCAAGGCAATATTTGCCTTAAAAGCAAATGGGTTTAGACCATGCAATCTTCTTTCCTGAATTGAAATGGAAATGGAGCACTG
>ML111048.1:163765-201664 GCA_003697995.1 Taxidea taxus jeffersonii
GGGGCTCGATCCCATGACCCTGGGATCATGACCCGAGCCGAAGGCAGCGGCTTTAACCCACTGAGCCACCCAGGCGCCCCAGCCAAAACAATCTTAAGAAGGAAGAACAAAGCTAGAATCATCATATTTCCTGATTTAAAAATATATTATAAAGCAAAAGTAGTTAAAACAGAATGATAATAACATAAATGCAGATGTATAGACCAATGGAACAGAATAGAGAGCTCAGAAATAAATCCATACATATGTAGTCAACTTTTCTTCCACAAGATTGTCAAGGATACTCAATGGGTATAGTGTCTTCAATAAATGGTCTTGGGAACATTGGATATCCATACACAAAAGAATGAAATCAGTCCCTTATCCTATACTATACACAAAAATCAACTCAAAAGAAATTAAAGACTTAAAAAGACTTAAGCATAAGATTCCAACCTATAAAACTTTTGAAAGAAAACAGAGAGAAAAGGAACTTACAAAATAGGAGGAAATATTTGTAAACCATATATCAGATAGGGGTTATTTTACAAAATACATATGGAACTCCTACCATTTATTAGCAAAAAAAAAAAAAAAAATCCAGTTAAAAAATAGGCAAAAACTACGAATAGATATTTCTACAAAGAAGACATAGAAGTGGCTAACAAGTATATGGAAAGATGCTCAACAAGTTACTTATCATGAGGGAAATGCAAATTAAATCACAATGAGATATCACCTAACACCTGATAAGGTGGCTATTACCAAAAAAGTAAATACAGTAAGTATTGACAAGGATGTGGAGAAATGGAAACCCTTGTTCACTGTTGGGAATGCAAAATGGTGCAGCTACTATGAAAACAGTGTGTAAGTTCCTCAAAATACTAAAAACAGAACTAGTATATGATGCGGCAATCCCACTTCTGAGTATTTATCCAAACAATTGAAATCAGGATCTCAGAGAGATATTAGCATTCTTAGGTTCATTTCAGAATGTTTACAATAGTTGAGATATGAAAACAACCTAAATGATCATCGACAAATGAACGGATAAATAAAATGTGTTATTTACATAAAATAGAATCATATCCAGCCTTAAAAAAGAAGGAAATCTATTAATATATGACAACACAGATGAATCTTAAGGATATTATGTTAAGTTAAATAAGCCAGTCACAGAAGGACAAACACTATGCAATTCTGCTTATATGAGATATATGAAATAGCCAAACTCACAGACGCAGAGAGCATACCAGTGGTTACCAGGGTCAATGAGAATGGGGAAATGGAGAGATGCTAACAAACAGGTATAAAATTTCAATAATGCAAGATGAATAAGCAGAAATCTAGTAATCTGCTTTACAACATTTTGCCTACAGTTAACCGCATTGTATTATACGCTTAAAAATTCATTAAAAAAGGAGATTTCATGTTAAGTGTTGTTTTATATACAATAAAAATTAAATATAAACAAACAAATAAATAAAAAAATTAGTCGTTCCTGTCATAAAGCCTTGATTTTAAATCTGGTCTCTAATATGTATAACCAAAAGTCCTTAGCCAAGATTACGGAATTTTCTAAGAATCAGTTTCTCAGTTTGATAATGATGATAATCCCTGACTCAGAGGTTGAGTGAATGAATGAGATCAAGCAAGAGGCAATATCCTTTTTCTCTGCCCTCAAATGATCTCACTAAATATTTTGCTCAATTTTCTATCTCCTTGTCTTTGGGTTTGTGTTTTATTGCCTCTCCTCCCAAATATTTAACACACATGAAAATTTGGGCGATTGCTTTTCTAACCAATTCAACTTGTTCCCCTAATTCTGTCTACAGACATGTGGCCTTAGTCCTTGGATTTTTGAATGTGCTACTGGCCACTTCCTATAGCTGGAAATAGCAGACACTCTCCCTGGACATGCTCCCTTATATTTTCGTTTTTCTTTTTCCTTTGTTAACATCTGTGGCCCCATCCATACTACAAGACTTTCCTCTTCCCTAGTTCTTTTTTCAGCATTACTTATTGTTTAAATTTGGGCTTAAGAGTATCACTTACATAGATAAGGGCTGTTCTACAGCACAAGAGGGAATGCCATTTGGACCTTAGTAAGAATGGAAAGGAAAACCACGAAGTCTAGTCAAAGGAGGAAGCATCCAAAAAACAATTTGATCATTTTGCACGGATATGAGCTTCCTAGTAAAATTTCTTCTGTAATTAATGCTGAAAAAACACTATGTTCTTTGAGCTATGTTGGAAAAGATCACTTCTATTTCCTTAGTATGGGTAGGTAAAAAGATGCAAGAGAAATGAATGGTGATGAGAGAAATCTTTCCTAGCTAGATATGTAAATCAAATAAGGAAGTTTGTGTATGTTCGAAATTTAAAGAAGAAGTGGAGAAAGGAGGAGAAGGAAGAAGGTGATTTGGTTTCTCTGCAAGACACTTAAGACCCTTAGTTTTTCTCAAATATAAGGAGAGAGGTAATTTAGTAATATTTACATTGTTTAGAAAAACACAATTTGTTTCCTATTGTTTGAAGATAGTGATCACTCCACTTGCATCCTAAAAGAGGAAGACATGTACAGAAGATTAATATTTCTTGAACCTTCACTCTGTACCAGACATTTTTAGATGTCATTATATTTGTTCCTTCAATAATCATGAAACTGACATTGATATCTCCCTGATGGAAAAAGCAATTAAGACATCATAAGTAACTTGTGTTATTTCTAATAATATTATAACTGGAAAAATTAATAACAGACCTAGTTGTCCTTAACATCTGTATTTCCAATAAACTCTATCTCTGCATTTGTTTCCCCACATTTCTTTCTGATAAAGGTAGGTAAATGTTCAATGGAGAAGTCAAAGCAAGATCATACATGTGTGTGAGCATGTGAAGGCACCATTCCAATTTTGAAATTACGTATACACATTGATTATTGCAAAATGGATTAGAAATATGGGAACTCATGATAAGTTAGGATAACTGAACATTGTTTTTGACATAAAGCGACTAATTTCAATCTTCTCTTCAGAATAATACTGATATTATTATTTTACTGTGATGATGATCAATGAAAGTTTACCTTTCCGTACATATCAAAACAAATTAACAAAATTCTAGATTTGAAGTACTGGATGTGACTGTGGCATGTCAAATATAAAAGTTTTGTAGCTAATCATATGCAGATAATTTGAATAATGTTCAATTAGGGAAAAAATAAATACAGAAGCCATGTTTGTCAACTAGGCTTATATGGATATCAGTCATAAAACCAAAAAGTAAAACCTTGCTGTTTTTATGCATTAACTTCAGGCAGTTCTGCATATTTCTGAATGTTCTTCTTAAGTTAAATATCAACTTAAGCTTTGAATTTAGGTTACTCCTTTGACATTGTACACAGTTCGACAATGTTACTATAGCTGATAGGCTTTGAAAGTTCTGAAATGGTGTCTTGTTAGCAGGAGAGAAGAGAAGGAAGAAGGAGAAGAAAGAGGATAGTAGAACAGAAAAAACAAATAAGACAAAAAAGATAATCATTATATCAAAAATACTCACTTCACTCTGGGTGGCATATTCCAGTTATGGAGTAACCCCAGATATCATTCCACATAAAAGGAAGGATGAATGCTATAGTATCGATTAGTTTATTATGGCAATCTTATTGTATTTATCTTTCTCAGCAAAGGTTCTATGGTACTAAATTGGGGTAGACCTGTGCAAAATGGCTAATGAATATAAAATAATGGTGTTAGCCAACATCAGATTTTTTCTTATGTAGAGAAAGATGTATACACTGAAATTTGCCATGAAACAAACAAATATGCTGATTACTGCCTTTAGTCATAACCATGAATGATCACAAATAATAACAGCAAGGGATGAAACAATCTTGGAAACATCAGGCAATCCTAATATTTCTCTATCTCCCCTAATATCTATGTCTTGATAACAAAAAAATCATGTCCATTATACCTAAGCTAATAGTCCATAAAATTCAAATAGTGAATGGATTGGTTATAAAGATTGGTCACTATTTAGCTCTTTTTTTTTTAAAGACAGTATATTGTTCATTTAGGTATCAAATTGTGTTTCATTACTTTTTTCCATTATTCAGAAAAAATGTTGATATATTTTAATGGATCTTGTTTAGAAGCTTATGGAAATGTTGCACAATATCAAATTTAGAAAGATGGTTATATTGACAAAGCTAACTTTGCATGACAAGTATGATTTTTTATTAAGTGTTAGGCTTTTAAAATTAGTACAGAATAACGGGTTATATGTGTTTATTCTCACCTAACTGCTAAAGCCTCCAAATGCCATATAAAACTTCTGTCTTGTTGTTCAGCAGTAAATTTAGTAATACTTTCTTATCTCTCCTTGAAAATACTGCCACCTGATTACTAGAAAATATCTAGTGATAATTGTTTTTAACCACAAAAATCTGAGGTTCAGTATCATTCTGAAAACATTGATCATATCTTTAAACATAATTTGGAGGATGTTCTCAGAAATATTATATTATAGAAAATACCTTTACACAATTTTACTGTTAATCTATTTACTTAAAACCCATAAGGGTGATTTATCATCATGATTCATTATTATTATTATTTTTTTTTGTGATCAGATGGTATCATTCATGACCCAACTGTATAAAGAAGCCACAGTGATTTATTCAGAAATGTACTCTAGGCTTCAAGGATTATTTTAATCAAAAATAAAATAAAGATTAACAACCAAAAATCCCTAAAGAAACTAAAGCCATGATTTTGAGAACTGGAGTTTAAAACTAAGTATCTATGGTTCATTAGTTATTCATAATATCCTTGTACTCACAGACTTTTCCAATCCATATACTTACCACTTATTGAGTGTCAGGAAGGGTTTTTTAATTGTTGCTTTGTCTTTTTTTTTTCCCCCAGCCTATATTGAGACACAACTGACAGATAAAATTGTATATATTTAGTATGCAATATGTTGATTTGATATATGTAAACATTGTGAAATTATTTGTCAACAATTCATTTTTTATATAGGTCACATTTCAATTGGCAGAGAAATATTTTATGGAGACATTTAGGGCAGAATGTTTGGAGGAAGCCCAGATAATTTTACAGAGCAAAATCCATAATACAATTATTCCAATTCATTCTCCCTCACCCATCCTCAAACTAGAGAGATATTATTAAGCACTTACTGCTTAAACCCTCAGAAAGACTATGTCCTTTCCCTTACTTATTTGTGTAAGCAAATAATCTCCAATCCCTTCCCTTATATTAATGGACGCATATGCAAAATAAGTTAATACTATTTCTGAAATACTAAGATGAAGTATAAAAACTAGACTTTATATATAGATTATGTTTGTAACATAATACCAAGTTGGACAGGTTTATGGGAAGTCTATATCTTACTAAAACATTTTTATTTGTGCTTTATGAAAATATAAGTTTTGAATATGCATTCATATAACAAGTGAACTGAAAATATATTTGAAATGCACAATAGGATAGTATTATGCCTTTTTTTCTTAACCAGTGAAGAATTTTAAGGATGGAGCACTTCTCTAAAAGTTATTGGAAAGAGACAGATAACAGAATAATTGAATGTGAATGAATGTCTAAGTGAAAAAATAAGAGTAGTAGAATGGGGTGGGAATTCATTTTTTATCCATTTCATAAATGTAAAGCTGACAGGTTGAATTAAAGGAATAGTTCTGCACAATATCTTCTATTTAAGTGAAAATACTAGCAGAGGAGACATCAAAGTCAAATCTAACTATGTAATTTAATACACGTAGATGGGTCTATTGAAAGATCATTTTAAATATAGTTAATGATTTAGGAAGAGCCTTATTCTAGTGAGACCATTTTTATACAGAGTAATCGAACTGCCTTTAATTTAGAAAAGACAACAGAGGTAGCCATTAACTGTTACTGCTATATCCAAATAAGTTTTCTAGTACTCCTAAAGCTTCACATATACTCATAATACTAATATAAATCGTTAGTAAAATAGTGTCCCATTGTGGTACTTAGTAAATGACTATGAGGATGATAAAATGTACATTGAAAATATTTTTCATTGAAGAAGTGAAAACAAATGTAACCTTTTCCAAAAACACTAAAAGAGCAACATAATATATAGGTATAAATTATTATTAGTATAAAAGAGTACTTTTTCTTTCTTTTATGAATCTTAACTACTTTTCTGATCAGTTCCAGATTGAACAAATTTTGTGTTCCCCATGTTCCTTGAATAAAGTGCATGCCCATAGACACACTTCAGATTCAGATTTTTAAAATTCTCACTTGAACTTTTATAACAACCTCATACCAAGTCTTTCTTTATTACTGTATTTCAGTCATCCTTCAACAACATTAGTAGATTAATTTTTGGAAAACAGCTCTGATTATGTAAAACCTTTCATCAATTAAAAATAAACTCCTAAAGGGGCACCCGGGTGGTTCAGTGGGTTAAGCCGCTGCCTTCGGCTCAGGTCATGATCTCAGGGTCCTGGGATCGAGTCCCACATCGGGCTCTCTGCTCAGCGGGGAGCCTGCTTTCCCCTCTCTCTGCCTGCCTCTCTGCCTACTTGTGATCTCTCTATCTGTCAAATAAATAAATAAAATTTAAAAAAAATAAAAAAATAATAAACTCCTAAAAATTTTTTAAAAATTAAAAAAAATAAACTCCTAAAAAAGAACCCCTCATTTTGGCATTAAAAGTCTTCTATACCATAGTTCCATTTTGAACCTCATCTTTATAGACACTGTATTACAATTAATACAGAGAACATGCTGTTTTCTAAACATTTTAAACATTTATGGCTCATCTTGTACTATAAAAATGAACTCCATTTCCCTATCTCCAACTTAAAGTTTTTTGTATTACTCTAGATCTTCTTCCATAAACTAATCCCCAATTCTCCTCTCTTTAAATCCATATAACACAAAATCTATAACTTACATATTTACTGATTATTGTGCTAGTTTTTAATATGTCCTAATGTAGCTACTATCATATAAAGTACCATATCACTCTATATTCCTCCACAGAATCCCATCTTTTTCATGGTTAGTGTTCAACTAGATTAAACAGCAACTAGATTAAATAATTAATTATATAGTATTAGACAAGCTGGCAACACAAATTTCTAATATTTTTACTTTCCATAAAATACTTTTCCAAAAAGGAATTCTTAAACTGATATTATTTATTATTTATTAATATTCCTTGTTTTTAATGTAGTTTTATAGTTATCTTAAATATAAGAGTTTGATATAAATACAAGCTTGAAATTACCAAATAAAATATATGTAGTTTTGATTTCTTCCTGAAATTTCATTTCTTACAAACCTTACTTTGAACTTCAGAGTTTTAAATTTCTATGCCTGGGCAGTCAAAAGCCAGTCTCAAGACTTGACATGATTCACAAGTTTGGACAAATAAACACTATGTCTAAATGGGAGAAGTGACAACGAAATTGTGATCATTTTTTACTTAGATACAGTCTAACCACCGATCACAAATCATTTATACTCTTCAATATGCAAAATATACTCCCCTTCTCCAAGATCCCCAAAGCTATCAGAATATTATGGCATCAGGTTCAAGCCTGAATTCCTGGGTCTTGTCCTCTAAATCATGACCAGGTGCAGATGAGACTCCTAAATTACAGCTCCTCTTGATTTGAAAACCTGCAAATTAAAGAGACAAGTTGCCCCACATTCTTCCATACCAATGTACAGTTTTTAGGCAAGGACTTGAAATTACTTCCACTCAAAAAGAGTAAAAATGGGGTGACATATTGGTCACTGGTCCACTGAACTTCTTAAGTAGAGCTTGGCACGTCTCCAATTTCTGGGTTGCAGCTTTATTCTCCTCCTGGGGGATGAGTGAGTCTATGTAGTTTTTGTGTTCATTTGTCTTGTGGCTCCATCCTCCGAGTTATCATTTATTTTCCATTAGGTAAGGTCAATGTTTATATCTGAGGAATCTAGCATGCTTACACTATCCTCTGACACCATTTCTCATTTTACCATATGATTATTTCTTAGTTATATTATCACTTTTTTAATATTAGAGGTAGGGTAATTTGAAAAACACCATCAGCTCTTCTAAACTTCATTTATCAACTTTAGAAATGTTGTGCTTTACTATCTGCCATGAAATATTAAAAATTTCATGTTCACACTATAAAATTGCAATGTAAAGTATATTGCGTAAGTCTTCTAAGCTTTGTCTATATGAGTATTTTTAAAGAATTCAGTCTTACCATTTGTGCTTCTGTAAATATTTTATACTCTGATATATAATAGTATTATTGGAATCATATTTTAAAAATAAATCCTTAGGCAGTTTGAGTTAATCCTTAAATTGAGACTCTTCAAGGTATTCAGTCTAATAAACCCTCTTTTCACTTTTTTCTGACTACATTTTCCTTATATGAATTGTACTCCATGCTTTTCCAATTTCTCTAATCCAGTCTTTATACTCTTTGTTGGATTAACTCCCAGTCCTTATCTTATGGTCCATATTTATGTGGGTAGAATTCTTGAGATAGTGCTTGCATCAAGATACCTTTTATTGCATTCATTTTTGAAATTTAGTTGGGTTAGAATCCTAAAGTGAATATGATTTATTTTTCCTATAGAAAAGAATATATATTGGTTGCTAGCATCCAAGGATAATTAAATGACTAAAGTTTCAGTTTTATTTCTTTTTTAAAAATATTTTATTCATTTATTTGACAGAGAGAGAGAACAAGTAGGCAGAGAGGCAGGCAGGGGGAGAAGGAGAAGCAGGGTCCTCACCGAGTAAAGAGCAGAGAGCCTGATGTGGGGCTTGATTCCTGGGATCATGACCTGTGCTGAAGGCAAACACTTAATTGATTGAGCCATCCAGGTGCCCCAATCTGGTCATTTCTCTTTATTAGGTAAAAATGTGCTGTGATCATAGACAAACGTACTCATGTATACATGAATACGTTTGTCTATGATCATTGATTTTGGTGTCCTATCATGATCAACACATATTTGTTAAATTGTTTAACGTTTAATATGTTGTAAATAACTACGCATTTTAATGTCCTTAAGACATGAAGCGAATTTATTTAAAAGACAAAGATTTATGTCAGTTGGACATGTATTAAGCCAGAGCATGATTAAAGAACTTGTTAAATTTTTCAAATCTGAATTAATTCAATACCTACTTTGAGTCATTGAAATGGTAAAAAGAATAATCTAGAAATTACATAAATGCACCAAATGATTTTAGATTATAAATAGTTTTCTAAATTATGTAAACAGTATCAACTGGCTTGAAGTTTATACAATGTTTTAATCAATCATTTAATTACACATATATCCTGTTAACCTTTCCCATTTCTATATGTTATATATATGTTTTATCTCTTACTCCATTTTTGACCTCTCAAATTCTTTTTTTGTCACACCTGTAAAATGCTACCAATTGCGTTGGAGTTTCTGAAGATCAAAATCACATCCTCTCTAAATTAATCATTGATAGAATTTTAGGAATGAATTCTAGGCTTCCTTTTTTGTGAAAGAATAATATTAAGAGAAGTTTGTCTTTTTTCCTGTGAAGAGTGGATGTTTTATAAAAATACTTAATGTGAAATGAACTGAGTTCATTAACATAATATTTTAAATATTTCTTTTGGAAATTCCCTTAAAAGACATACTTTTCTAGTGGACCAAAATGAAAAGTGAACACCAAAACTTAAAGAAAAAGAAAGTTCTAATTAAGGCTCTTAGTTAGTACTGTTTAAATTCCTGAAACATGAAAACTCTTTACAATTTTATAATAAAATATTATTTTTAAAGTACATATCATACCAAAAGACAAATATGTATCATCACTTCCTGGTGAAGTAATTGCATCCCACGTATTTACATATAAATACTATTTATAGAGTCTTTAAAATTGGGTCCAACTAGTGGTCATTTAATATATGTTTATATCCTTTGTTAATGAATTTAGTAAACTCTTTCTAAAAAGTGAAGAATCAAACTTAATCTAACTGAGGTTATATGATGAAATGTATCAAGACAATCTACTGCCAGAAATAATTTCTTCTTTTATTTCCATTGGTGAGTACAAGAAGATTCTATCACAAATGGATGTCAGAGAAAAACTGTACTTCCCTGTGATTTTTTTGTCCAATAATTATAACAGAGTCCATAATAACAAGAAGTCTAACCAGTTAGTTACCTATTTGTAAATACTCAACTGAGAGCTGCGAGCACAAACGTAAGACGTTGATTTTAAAAGTGCTAATTCATGGACCTCCTTCTAAAGTTCTTAAATATATTTACTGTGTATAAGAAAATTGTTCCACCAATATTCTCCATAGTTAAAGCTTGTTATATTACATCTATATAAAATAAGGCAAATATAGTAATTATTTTTCACTTTTTTAGCTATCGCTTCAGAACTAGATAAACCTAACACTTAAACCCAGAATAAGTCCTTCCATTTTTGTGACCTTTGGCATAATTAGCATTCCTCATATCACTACTCATCCAAAGAGTTAGAAGAATCATACCACTTTTCATGGCTCTTGTGTGAATGAGATAATAAATGCAAAACATTTTCATTGTAGACACTTAAATGGTAGGTATTATTTTGCTTTTAATTCAAGTACTTGCCTTTGTCTATATCATTAAAATAAAATGCCTTCATTGCATAAATAATTACATGGAGGCATAGCCCAAGAAGTGATGGATTTGTGTTTCAAAATACTAAAGAATATTAGTGTTTAAAGTATGAATATTTAAAAGTTACTTTAGTATAAATTTGTCTTGTTAGAAAATATGTTATTTTTTGATCCTATGTTATAACTAAGAAGCCTCAAAATGAGGACCTTAAAAGACTGAGGTAATTAAGTTATATTTAGCTTTCCTAGCTGATTTCAAATGCACACTGATTGCAGGAACAACAAAAATAATTCCCACAATTAAAAGGGTTGCCTAACTTGATAAGTACCTGTATACATTTAGTGGGATTCAAGGTTCTGGAATAGATATCAGAAACTTAACTGTATAGGAACAGCTAAGAATTGTGTATTTGCAATCAACATTTCTTCTAAATGACAAAGTGAAAAAATAAATCATTTATCTTTTTCTGAATTTCTGAAGTTTCTTTTTTCCAGTATGCTTTGTATAATTTATATAATGTTACCAGTGTATTATTACTGTGCACCTGAAATCATATTTTCTATCAGAAAAAAACAAAGGAGAACTCATTCTATATATGATTTTTGTAATTAACTTTTTAATGAGCAGAGTCAGAATGAATCCAATAAATCAGTATCTTTATTTTGAATATTTAAAAATAGGTATTAGAGCTAACAATCTAGTTGGGTATTCTTTATAGTAGGTAGCATCCTGAGAAAAACTAACGCAAATCATAATATACATTGGTCACTTTCATTCTTTCATAAAGAAAATAAATTTTAGGGCTGAGTGGTACTTTCTAAGTGCAGCAAGGTAAAAGACATGGCATGTAAGTTCCTTTTCTGCAGTAATTTAAAGTGAAAACAATCTTCAGTGAATTTAGACTTACAATATATTTGAATCTACAATACTATTTACTACCTCCTTGCCAATTTCTTTGTCTACCTCTCTCCTTCCATGAACTACAGTCTGTTGGTTATGGGTGCTCAGTATTGTCTATTTATATTTTTCTTTTATTTTGTTCTTGTATATACCAAGAAGAAAGCTGTATCTTCAGGAATAATATAACAGAAGAGATCAAGTATTTTTGTCTCTCTTTTGGCACACATCTTTCCTATTTCAAAAAGAATCACTCTTCAAATTGGGATCCAGACTTTGAAAGAAAATATGTTGTTGAAATATATAAAAACAATGTTTCTAAGTGTTAGGCAATATTTATACATTGATATCTTTAATTGGGTGGTGTAATGGGAAGTCTAAGATAGACCTAGGGCTCAGTGAGTAGCCTGTACCCTAAGTGGCACATATACAACCTCAGAAACTCATAGATGAGGACTGATCAAATTCATAATTTTTTTACCATTTACCCAGTAATATGTGTGGCCATGTATATGTATGACCATGAGGGGATATGAATATTTTTAACAGAAATACCTCTGAAGTAATTTTATGACCCTAGTGAAGTGGCACAAAAGTTGATGGACAGATAGACTAATGGGAATTTGACAAATGGTTCGTAGAGATTTTTAAAAAGGGAGAGAGGAGAAGAAAAAAGGCAAGAAGGAGGATCGAAAGAGGGAGAAATAAAGGAGGGGGCTTTGTTGTAGAAAGAGATTTCAAAGAGCTTCTAATAAACTGGTGTTCTTTTATTTTTGCCCCTTATTGGAATCACTCATTCATAATAATTTTTATCCTCTGATTATGCCTATCATGGTAACTGGCTATAGTTTTCATTTCTGAGTTCCTGCTCTGTTATTCTGCCCACAAATTTATTCCTTAGGCCAAGAATTGAACATTTCACGTTTTCTGAAGTCCTAGGATCCTAGTTTCATCTTTGCTCATTTTTCATATATTGACTTTACTAAAAGAGTATATAGTAGAAATAGTGATACAAAATATATTTTTGTTAACATACATGGGATGTGAGGAACTAATTAAGATGCTGATTGATCCTAATGTCTTGTTGAGCTGATTTCATCTTTAATGTCAATTTGTTATTTTCTTAGAATTAGATCATAGAGCAATGAAAAAAAGTAGAGGAATAAATAATAAAATATCTCAGAACTTATATTATGATAAAGATAAAATTTCAATTTACTGAAAAAGGAACTAGTCCATAAATTAGTATGCTCTCCCAGTTGGCTTTTAATGCGGCAAAATTTATTAGTAGAGAAGTTGATACTGGAGCTCAGGCAAGTCAGATTCTAAACTAAAAGCTTTTTTGAGTTTAAAATTCGATTCTGCCTCCTTAAATAGAAAATTCAACATATGTTTTTGCTTTTTATTCTGAAGACATTTGGGGGGTAATTTATTAAATTTCAAAATTTAAAATAACCCATGTATAGTCAATGTGAACATGTTGTGATACTTCTTTCCAGTTTTTTATCTTTACACGTCCAGCTCTATCTTTTATGAAACTGGAATTGTAGCCCATAAAGACCATAATTATTATTTTATATTTTCAACTCAACTTTCTACTTTGAATTATTTTTCCTTATATGACAATTTTGTAAGTTCTTCTTTAATCTATGTAATTTCTTCTCAGAATCTGACATGATTTATCACTCTTTTCCATTAATTATGTGCTATTATGAAACAATTCGATCTTGGCTTTCCCTCTGTCATACCTAATGTCAATTCTCATTCACTTTTGCATCCTTCTCCTTCCCTATCAAGTATTGTGGATTTTGTGTTTCTCTGTCCTTAAAACACTAGAATCTCTCCTTGAATGACTTTATCCAGCATCATGTCTCTAATTACTACCGCCGTGTCAGCAAATATTCAGACTGCTTCCAGAGTAGCCCCATGTGGATCTTCTGTGTACTTGCTCAAAACAGAACCCTGTTTTCCTGAAAAACAATTATTGTCCTCTTCCTTCTATCTTCTCATTGCTTTAAAAATATACACATTTTCTCATTGCTTTATGAGATTTGAACTCTTTAGCATCTCATATGAAGTTCTTCAGAATCTTGTTTCTGCCTGCTTTCCCAATTTTGATTCTTGCCATCTCCTCTCCTTCTGTGTACAATCGTGTTATTCTGCTTCAAATTCTCTGCCTTTTTACATTCCTGTGTCTTTGTACATTCCTTTTTACACCATGAAATGCTCCCCTCTCACCAACTTTGTGCCTAATTAGTTCAGCAATAGTCTTAGAAGAAGTACTTGCATACTTATCAGTTGACTCTGAACTAAATATGACAGTGCCCCAAGACTGAGTTAAAGCTGATGCTTTCTGCTCACATTTATTGTAGGGATAATCATACTTTGATAATCATATATTTATCATATATGGTGTCATATATTTATTCGATATTGGTGTCCTTATCATCTCAAATTGTACTTGGCAGAGAATAAATACAGTCTTTTTTTATGGCATAATAAAGAGATTAATAAGTTTTGTCTTATTTTCCCTAACCAGAGATGGGTACAACTACTCGAAAAAAGGAATGTTGAATAATGACCATTTTGATTTTAAGTCTGTTATCTTGTCAGTGCCCTGCAACATTTTATTAAGTTGTAGCTATTAACTCCTTAGAGCAGATTCCCTTTAGATAAATTAATGTGTATATATCTTGCACCAAAATTGTTTTGAAAGTTCATAGAGAAGTTATTTCAGTCAAAATCATACATTCCATGGGCTTGCTCTTCAGATTTCTCACTTGTCATGGTGCTGTTGTTACACTTTGGCATGCTTAAAGGGAATAGAAAATGAGGAACTTAATCAAACATGTCTTTGTGTGCTAAGGCAATCTCAGAAATGTTTCCTGTGAAAACTCTTGACTCCATTTACAATAATATTTGTTTTATTTACTGTTAGTTCCACATATCTGGTAGAAATATTGAGAATGTTGAGAGCAGATAAGCTAATGTCGATCCTGTAAATGCGTGCTTAACCAAAGAAATGCTCTTCTACTTCTAGTCTGTGGTGGAGAACCCTGGGACATGCTCCAGCAAAAGAAATTGACCACCTTTCATATAAAGTAATCAGTATCAGGAAGAAAATGATAAGCAACTGTGTTCCATTTTCCACTGAGTGCTAGAAAAAATTAATGTATAGCACAAAGAATTTGATGTCATCATAAAGAAGCAACAGTACATCAATTGGTATAATAACTAAACCGAGAAAGATTATGGCATACACATAAGTATTGTTGCTTTTTACAAATGAAGTTATCTTAACAACAGGTTTTTCAGTTCAATTTCAAAAGCAAATGAATAGATTAAATAATCACTTCATTTTTGTTATGAGTTAGCATTCATATAATTCACCATTTAGGCTTGTAATTAAATATTGAAGTTGAGTGGCATAAAACTTTAAAGTGAACCGGTTCTCTTTTCTTGACATGACAAATTACCTTTATTTCTATTAAATTAATAATTCAATTGTATTTCAAACCCATTCAACATAAACCTCCTCACCATGTTGACTTGGAACAGCATTGTGTTAGGCAATGTCTATTCATCTTGACATTAAGAAACCTGGGTTCTGGTAACACTGCTGTCACTGCACATGAAAGTTTTGGCTTTTGTTTGTTTGTTTGTTTGCCTCTATAAGATGAAACTGAGCCATAGAATTATTGATTTCTTTTTCAGCATTAGGATTACAATCCATCTAAAAAATTTTCCCATTTGCCTGGGTGCCTGGGTGGCTCAGTGGGTTAAATCCTCTGCCTTTGGCTTAGGTCATGATCCCAAGGTCCTGGGATCCTGCCCCACATCAGGCTCTCTGCTCAGTGGGGAGCCTGCTTCCTCCTCTCTCTCTCTGCCTGACTCTGCCTGCTTGTGATCTCTGTCAAATAAATAAATAAAATCTTTAAAAAAATTTTCCCATTTGCCAAAAAAAATTTTAAGAAACCTCTCAAGAACTCATATTTTAGTGTTTAACGCACAAAAAAAATATGTATCTCATTTAATCCTGACCACAAATTAATAAGGCATAGGTATTATTATCTCAGTGGTCAGGTGGATAAAAAAAAATCTCAGTGTGGTTAAAAAAACTTGCCCTAATTCAAATAAGTGGTAATGAAAGAAGTCAGCATTTGAACTCAAGAAACTTGAAACACACAAATTCATTTCTTAGCTTACAAAACAAATTTTCTCTTTTTCAAAGTTCTGTAATTTTATTTTACTCTAAAATTTTGTCTCTAATTTTTTCTGTTTAATTCTTATGTGCGAATTTCCTATTTATATAATTTAATATTTTTAAAATTATTGTTAGTTTTCCATATGACTAATTTCACATGTAGAACTTTCTAGTAGATTCACAGGTAATACAGAAATATCTGGAAGCTATTAGATTTCTAATTATCTTAGAAATCGCTCATAGTGCTCATTCTTAATCCCTGATTTTTGTTTTGTTTTGTTTTCTGTTTTTTAACTCCCAGTACTGGGTTTCCTATCTACAAAAAATCCTGCTTGTATGTGCAAAATATCATACTAGCCTCTTCAGTATACACAATTGTGTAAACCACTACATAAATGCCCAAGAGAAAATAACTGTTAACTCCCAAGTTCTTTGGAGTCAAAAAGGGCATTTTTTAAATTGTTGTTCATCCAATGTACTTGAATAAAAACAAATTTCACTTTTTTACTCAAGACAGCAGGAATTTTTGCCATGTCAGTGTATTGCAAAAATTACACAAGTCGGGACGCCTGGGGGGCTCAGTTGGTTAAGCGGTTACCTTCGGCTCAGGTCATGATCCCAGCCTCCTGGGATCGAGTCCCACATCGGGCTCCTTGCTCGGCGGGGAGCCTGCTTCTCCCTCTGCCTCTGCCTGCCACTCTGCCTGTGCTCGCTCTCGCGCTCTCTCTCTCTGACAAATAAATAAATATAATCTTTAAAAAAAAATTATACAAGTCACCAAAGCAAGTGACATATTTTTCATGTGACTATGGAGAATCTTGCCTTCTAAGTATCATTTGTCTAAGAATCAATACAATATTACTGTCTGACATGTTCTCTCAATGACAGGTATTCTGTATTCTAGTTCTACACTATTAATTTCTACAAGTAAGTTCATTGCTTGGATGCCAGAGAACCAGGGTTAAACGTTTATTTTTTAAATGGAAATTTTAAATATTTATAAAAATTCAAGAAAAGAAAAATACATATAATTTGTGAAACCAAACTGAGTAAATTTAGAAATATATGTACTTTAATGATATTGTGTGGAAAATGCCAGCTCAAAACTGGTTGAGTCATAAGAAATATCTAAAAAATATAATAATATACAAAATAATATATAAAAAAGTCCTAAAATATATAATATTTAAAATAATATATAATAATATAATAATAAATATAGAATATAATGTAAAATGTTAGTAAAATGTATTTTCTATCTTCACATATTTAAATAAAACTAGTGTGTTTAAATAATATTTTGCCTTAGATAAAATATGCACCTGCACAGTTTGAGTTTAACTAAGTGGTAAAAAGACAGTGCTTTTTTTTTTTTTAATATTCTGTTTGTCCACAAAATTAGTTTTTTGGGTTTTTTAGGGGGAGGATACAAATAATATTTATGAAATCAAATAACTTGAAAAAATATTATTGGCACATACAAACTAGTCCCACATTGAGATTGTATCATTGTGTGATTGGTTTACATAATTAGCCATGTTAATATTGAGATTACACAATATATTTTGATAGCATTTTATGTAATCTACAAAGGTTAAAAATATACAAATCTATTTTTAAAATTAATGCATTCAAGTATTTTGAAATGCACTGTATTTTCACAAAGACATTTACCTTGATTGCTGGATCCCTTTTTAAAGTTATGAATCTATAGTAAATAAATCTCTAAAACAACAACATAATTTCTTGAACTACTTTTTAATTTTATTAACCATAGTTCACCATGATGGTGAATGGTTTAATAATTTAATATATATCTTATATGTGTAAAATCATATTAATGGGTGGGAAAGCATTTAGAATTAAACCACAAATCATTGTCCTCATAAGAAAACATGCCCACTGGAGGAAAAAAAAAAAAAAAGAAAAAAGAAAGCATGCCTAGGTTATCACTCATAATTAAATCAAGTGAATATGTATGATATATGTATTTGGAGCAGTTGCTTATAGATCTTCAAAAATCAATATTTTAAATCCATCTTAATAGTATTTTTAAGCCATCTACCACAAATCTTCAATAATAAATTTGTGGTTTTTCCATATACCACATTTTCTTTTTGGAACAGCAATGATATTGCTAAGGTGCTTAAAATCATATATGGAGAGTAAAGCCATAAAATATGGCAATTTCTAATTAAATATACAAAACCACCACTGATATTTCAGAAAAAGTCAGAGTATGAATTTCAAACTAGGTCATATTTCAAAATGTCTTATTGTGGATTTTTAAACAGTGACTATGTAACATTTTATTTTAGGCTGCAGTTTGAATACTTTAGTGACCACCAATTCTTTAGGAATTATACAAAACATGTATCACTAAGTATTATGAAAAACAATCTTTAAAATTGACAATTATGTTTGGATTGCAAATTACTTTGTTAGGATGCTTTTTCTTGACAACTCTTAAGTAAGTTTTTTTTTTAAATCTTCAATTTTCTAAGGATAATTTTAAAGATTGGATAGATTAAAAGCACTAAAAACCTTCAGAAGAAGGGGTATACTAAAATTAATTAAATTATAAAACTCAACATGGGAAAGAAAGCATGCTTTTAAATAAAAATTAAAAAGTATGTGTTAAGTGATTGTTTCAAAGTTAATTACACAGCAAATTGGGCTCCCTTATTTTTGGCTGTATTTCCATCAGGCAGCAGGAGCTCCAATTTATATGTGAGATTTTATATCCTTGGTCTCAATAAGAATTATTCACTTCACCTTTGCCAACAGAATATCCTACAAGCTCATTTTTGAAAAAATATATTGCATTATCTTTTTGTCATTTCCTTTTCAAATTGTGAATAGCCTGGCTGAGCCTCAGGAAATATAGGGATGAAATCAGCCTGTTATGTTTTAGATGGTGTAAGGTATTTTTAAATGGTGTAAGGTATTTTTAAAAATGAGCAAATGTCACTGGATCGAATTAAGAAGGTCAAAAGAAAGGGAAGCCAATAATATTGACCAAATACATTATAATTCATTTTTGTAATATATGTTTAGGAATCACAGATGTTTGTTACATAGAATGTTATAAAAGAATAAAAATTCCTCTGTCGACAATATTTTTCCAACGTGCCTCCCAAAAGCTCCCCGGATATCATCCTTTTGCATGATGGGGAAATTGAACTCCTTTGTGACTATATGAAAACAGCATATTGAAGATATTTAGCTTTTATATTCTGAAAAGTGGATTAACAATGAAGCTTTAAGCTTGATTCTATAGGAGTGAAGTGGCAATGGGAGTGGGAGCTTGCAATTTTTGGCTATACACTAGCACTTATGAGCCACTGTGGTAACATTTCCTATGCTGGGATAGGTCATTTACTAAATAGACTGTGAACTGAAAGAGCAAATGCACATCCCAAATGTAAGCTGCTATTCCCTTCTCACAATTAGTACCAAGAACTTTAGACAGATTTCATCCATTTGTAGTTTACTTTTAATGATGCACTTTTTTTTTTAAGCATTTATCTTTGTCACCTGATTGTAACATTTTTACTTCCCATATTGGGCTTGATCAAGAATGTGGGGTGTTTCCATACAGTGTAGATTTAAAGTAACATTCTAGGGTACCTGGGTGGCTCAGTCTGTTAAGTGTCTGCCTTTGGCTCAGGTCATGGTCCCAGGGTCCTGGGATCAAGTCCCACATTGGGCTCCCTGCTCAATGGGGAGACTGCTTTTCCCTCTGCCACTCCCCCCCAACTCATGCTCTCACTCTCTCTCTCTGTCTTGCAAAAATAAAATCTTAAAAATAAATAATGTAACATTCTTAATAGTACTTAATAGAGTATGAAATGTTATAAATTAGAAAAGTTTTATAGAAGTCTAATTCACAGATTTCAAGATAAATTCTCTCTGAATAATAGCAAAATATATTTAGTGATATCTTCAGTTTTTCATTTCCACTATATAAAGAGAAAACTGAATCTCAACACTCTCCAGTAATCCTAAGACATAATACTTTTATCATTTACTAAACAAGAAGATAGCTCCTGGCTTTACACTAATTTTCAACAGACTAAATCAAAAGAAGGTATACTCTTTGCTGTGTGTGTCTGTGCGTGTGTGTGTGTGTGTTTCTTGTTATATATTTATCTCTGTGGTAATCAGAAAAGGCAGAAATAATCTTGAGTGCCTTCCTTGGCAACCAATTATCTCAAAATATAGAAAAACATTTTTGTGCAACAGTTTCATCTATTACTTTGAATTGCTGTCTGCTTTAATATTTCATTTCCATGTGAACAAATTTTGAGCATATCAAAATGCTAATCAGTTGCCAGGATAATACAGCATTCCATGCAGAATCTTTTCTGTGGGAGCAAACAGTAGGATCACCTTACATAACCTAGAATAACATTTTCTTCCTAATTGGCAGAGTGCTATCTGTCATTTCCTGGTGTTTTCTTGCTGGTTAAAACGAACCTTTGTGGATAGTTTATTTAATCACTGAGTTCTCTATATGTATGCTTGTGTACTTAAATGATATAACTATAGCTATTATTTTTCCAAATGGATGTGACTATCAGCCCATTTGGGAAGAATTATAAGGTTGGTTATGATTTTAATGGTCTTATAATCTTATCCCTTGTATACATGTATAATCAACTAGACACTAAAAACACAGACTCAAGGGCTCTGAGTAGTTTGATTTTATATTCACAAAATTTCTCTGAGTGACAATCACAGAAGTTGTTTCATGAATTAGTATTTAAAGTATGAAGACATTTCATACTCAGGGTATTTAACTTCTGCTCCTTCCCGTAACCATATTTTCCATTTATTAATTAAGTGTTGAGCTTACAGTTTCACTGGTCATTAAATATGCTTAATGGAGGAAAAATATGGAAAAGTGAAATAAAAAATTAAGATTCATAATCCCTCTTCTTATTTTATAGACACAATTTACAATATTCCATGTTTTGGGCATTTATATTTTTAAATTTAATTTATATCATATACACAATTTTCACCTAGCATGAGAATTTGTGAAGTCATTACATTTTTCTTATATTACATATTTTAATATAATATTAATTTTAGTATTATAATATCTATTAGCAATATCCCTATTATTGAACATGGAAGAGGTTTCAAATTTTCTTATTACAAATAGTCCTGTGATAATCTTCTTTGTCCACATATGTGTGTTTGCCTTTTTTTTTTAAGATTTTATTTATTTATCTGACAGAGAGAGATCACAAGTAAACAGAGAGGCAGGCAGAGAGAGCAGGGGAAGCAGGCTGCTCCCTGAGCAGAGAGCCAGATGGGGGCTCCATCCCAGGATCCTGGGATCATGACCCTAGCCAAAGACAGAGGCTTTAACCAACTGAGCCACCCAGGCAACTCACGTATTTGCCTTTTTAAAAGCAATTCATTACTAAGATAAACTGCTGGCACAAGATTGTTGCAATTTTAATGCTCTGGATATGTAATCATACTATTTATACCAAGTCCATTCTTATTTACAGTCCCTCTATAAATTCATGGAAAAGACTGCTTGCTGTTGTGCATCATAAAAAAATAAAATTGGTTTTAATAGTTGCTAAATTGATAATTACCTCTTTTGATTCCCAATTAAATTGACTATTTTACATATTATTTACTAAACATTTTACTCACCTGATTGTGAAAAGTATCTTCATCCAATTTACTATTCTTTTATTATCTTAGAATTTCAATTAATATGGAAATATGAATTGAAATATGAATTAAAACATGGATTGACAAATATGAAATATGAATTAAAATATTCATTTTAAATACACAATTTTTAATTTGTCCATTTATAAAAATACTTTTATATTTTCTGTGTAATGTTTAGTATTATTACAGAATTTTACAATCTGCACTTGCTTAATTGTGCATTTTCCAATCTTTTTAGAATTCTCTTCCTCGAATTATCAATTTATCTAAAATGTTCCCCTTATGCTCTATTTATTTATTTATCTACTTACTTAACAAATACTATTTGAGTGCTTATTATGTCAGACAATATGTTAGACACTGGACATAGAACATGCCCTTAGGGGGTGCCTGGGTGGCTCAGTAGGTTAAGCCTCAGACTCCTGGTTTCATCTCAGGTCATGATCTCAAGGTTGTGAGATTGAGCCCTGCATTGGGTGCTGGGCGTCGGACCTCTTTAAGGCTCTCTCTGTCACTCCCTCTGCCCTTTATCTCTCTTTCTCTTCCCCTTCCTTTCTCCCCCTTCTCTTTCCTCAGCTCTCAAAAAAAAAAAAAAAAAAAAAAAAGCCCTTAAGGATTATAAGCTATTAATGGAGGAAGAGAAAACTATAGAATAGTAGGGATAGTAGTAGTAGAAATGGTATGAAAAGTGTAATGACATGTATGAACAGAATGGGAATGGGAGAACACAAGGCATCTACTTGAAATTGGATACAGTGAGAGAGCACTTCTTAAAGGACATGATCTTTGCAAATCCTGAATTGCAAGTAGAAATTAACCTGCAGTAAGAGAAAAGACAGACATTCAAGGCAGATGGAACAATGTACAAGTGCAACTAGAGCTACATAGTCTGTGGAAATCTGAGATTGGGGTTCCGATGGAGAGAGAGGTTTAGAATAGTGTAAGAAAGAAAGCTGTAGGCATAAAGAAGGCCAGATTCTGAAGGACATAGCATACCAAATTATGGAACTTGTACTTCATCTTGAAGACAATGGAAGATCACTAAGTCTTCAATGTGAAAGTGGCATCAGGGAGCAATGAATCATGACAGGATGACCAGTCTGAAGACTCAAAACTCAGCCTCGAGAATTATAAATGTCTTATTATACAAGTTAACTTATTAGAGTTTGTTTCCTCACCTAAAACAGGGCTAATAACACCTACTATGAAGTTTTGTGACAATGAGTGAATGAGTTGATTAAAGAATTCATATTAGTCAGGTATAGAATAGGCTCTGCATAAATGGAAAACATTATTGTAGATTACGAGATTAAATATAAATTAAAATTTCAATGTTTGAGAAAATATTAACTTTTCTACTCTGCACACATTGTTGGATAATTTGATAATATTCTAAGTACTATTTATAATCTGACATCTGGAAATCCCAGTCTAGAAGCTTCACAAAGTCAACATATCTGTTGCATGAATATCAGATCATATACTCTGTTTGCTTTATTTTAGTTAACCATGCTAACATTTTTCTGGTTTTCTTCAAAATTCTAAAATAATTTTTAATACTGAGTGGTTTGTCAGATAATGTCTAGTGTGTGACTGTCTATTATACAATACATCTTTCATCAGAAACCTCTATGTCTAAGACCACAGAGAAAATGTACCACAAATCTTGCAATTAATATTACTTATTTCTCTATGTTTTCCTCCTGTTTCCTGAGGGAATTTGGGGAATTTGTTGCTTTTCTTCCTTAGCATGGTACACTTCCTTTGAACTTGTTTTTTTTTTTTTTACATGTCTACTGATGCTTCTATATTTTCTAATCTTTAGAAAAAGGAATCTACATTTGTACATTATTAAGACTGTAATCAAATTCTATGTGCATTTGTTCAAGATATTTATCCTCCAAAATAAAAGTGGTAACTACAATTTATCTGATTTTAGTTTGTTCACTCAAGGTTTACTTGCCTGTGGGACATAAAGCTTGAGCAATTAGGAAGCCAATTCTACAAAAGCCATTATACTGGCTTCCTGGGTGGTTTCTTTTAGACACATTATGTAAAGTAATTTAAGAGTCATTCCCAGATAAATCTTAGGAATGATTTATTCCCTCAGATTTTCCCACGTGCTACCTTTGCCATCAGTTTTTGATACTTCAAACCAAAATAATAATTTCTGGTGGAAGACAGAGAAGTAGATCCAGGGAAAATCATTTCATGGTTGAAGAAATCTCTTATACCACAACATTTGGTGTTTTGCCCATTTGGTTTGTTGGAAGCAGCCTATAAGCAGCTGTGGTATATGATCTTCCTCCCCTCTTTATTTTTATTATTGTTATTGCTGTTGTTGTTGCTATATTTTTCTAAGTCTTATTTTACTTTTTCTTTAATATTACCTGCAAAGCTAATGGGAGTGGTAGCTTTTTGTTTAATAACTTTATTGGGTAATATTTAATGTACAAATCCCTGTACATATTCTAATTGTAAAATCTGAAGTTTTGAAATATGCATAAACCATAAAACCATCGCTAAATTCAAGATAATATGTTCAACACCTTCAAAACTCCTTCACATTTGTTTTTTTCTTTTTTTTTTTTTTTAAGATTTTATTTATTTATTTGTTAGAGAGAGAGAGAGGGAGAGAGCAAGCACAGGCAGACAGAGTGGCAGGCAGAGACAGAGGGAGAAGCGAGCTCCCTGCCAAGCAAGGAGCCTGATGTGGGACTCGATCCCAGGATGCTGGGATCATGACCTGAGCTGAAGGCAGCTGCTTAACCAACTGAGCCACCCAGGTGTCCCCTTCACATTTGTTTCTAATCCTTCTTACTCCTCCCTACTATCCTCCCTACTCTCCAGCCCTAGATAACTACAAGTCACTAATCTGCTTTCTGTAACTATACAGTATTTTATATTTTCTAGGGTTTTATAAACATTTTTTGAAAGGGGGATGGTTGAACTGCTTTCCTCAGTGTAATTATTGTGAGATTTATCCAAGTTGTTTCATGTATCAATAGTTCACTCATTTCTTTGAGGTGTAGTATACCATTGTATATATATACACCACTATTTGTTTATACTTTCACATGTAGATGGACATTTTGGTCATTTCCAGTTTGAGTCTAATGCAAAAGAAATTGCAGTGAACACTCATGTACAAGCTTTAATTTGTCTTGGAGAAATACCTATGTGTGATATCATATGGATTTTATGGTAGGTGGATTTTTTAAATCTTAAGAAGCTGCCAAATTTTATCCAAAGTGGTAGTATTATTTTATATTCTCATTCCACTACATGGCAATAACTGTTACTCCACAGTACTGTCAGCATTTGTGATGAAGCCATTAAGACGATCTGGTAGGTATTGAGTGTTAATCCCTTGTGATTTTAATTTATATTTTATTAATCCTAATGATGTTGACTATATTTTTATGTGGTGTCATCTTTCATAAATTGTCCATTCTTTCATAAGTTGTTCAAATTTTAGCACACTTACTTGAGTTTTCTTATTATTGAGTTTAGGGAATACTCTGTATATTCTAGATATGAGTTCAGATAAGATATGATTGCAAATATCTTTCCCAATCTGTCTTTTGCAGAACAACATTTTTATTTTCATGAAGTTAAACTATCAAATTTTCTTTTGTCGATTATGCTTTTGATGACATAGCTAAGAATTCTTTGACTAAAAGCCAAAAAAAAAGTTTTCTTCTAGAAGTTTTATAGCTTTAGATTTCACTATTTTTTTAAAGATTTTTTATTTATTTATTTGACAGAGAGAGATCACAAGTAGGCTGAGAGGCAGGCAGAGACAGAGGGCGAAGCAGACTCCCTGCTGAGCAAAGAGCCAGATGCAGGGCTCAATCCCAAAACCCTAAGATCAAGACCTCAACCAAAGGCAGAGGCTTAACCCACTGAGCCACCCAGGAGCTCCTAGCTTTAGATTTTATATTTAAGTTTATCATCCATTTAATAACCATTCATTATTTGTACATAGTATGAAGTATGTGTCAAAGATATTTACATATGGATGCCCAATTAGTCCAGTACTATTTGTTGAAATGACTACTCTTTCTCCACTGAATTGCCTTCACACCTCTGTGAAAATCATTTGTCCTTACAGGAGTCTGTTTCTGAGTCTATTTTGTCCTATTGATTTATTCATCTAGACAGATCGATGTCATCAAGAAAATTAAATTTTTCTATTTTAAATATGCAAATAAATTCATTGTGTAGTTTCTACCGATTTATCAAGTATGTCCATTACCATTATAAGATAATATTGAAATTTTAGTATTAGAAATAAAACAATAGTATTTTCAACAATGTCCAATAAAAACTTTAAAATGTTGAGACAACTATATTTGTTAAAAATCTATGTTTTTAAGTCTTTTTCCTCTCTATGATTTTCCATGTAATTTCTAATTTACTTCATACAAAATTCAGAAGCTTTCATTTTTCCTGGCAATTTTATTTGTGTTTTACTGAGCAGAAGCTCTCTAAAAGATTTTGCATTGATTTTTAAATGATTTTACTCTCACAGAAGATCCTTAATGGCTATGGCCTTGTGCTTTCACAGAAGACCTTTCATCACCTTATGTACCTTGTTGTTCACTTAGATCTGAATCTGCTGATTTTTTAATGTGTTCTAATCATAACCTTTAGGCAATGTGAGCAAAAATGTTTGGTAATTAGGTCCCTCAATAGGAAGTAATTCACATGCTGAACTTCCAAATGACTACCCTATTATTGTTTTGTAATGCTTGCTTGAAATAATATGTTATAAAAAAATTAAAAAGAAAAAAAAAAGAAATAATGTGTTAGTAAGTACAACTTTAAACTATATTTTACTTTCAAAGATTTAAATTTAGATTAAAAAGACTCAATATAGGGGCACCTGGGTGGCTCAGTGGGTTAAAGCATCTGCCTTCAGCTCAGGTCGTGATCCCAGTGTGCTGGGATCGAGCCCCACATCGGGCTCTCTGCTCAGCAGGGAGCCTGCTTCCTCCTCTCTCTCTGCCTGCCTCTCTGCCTACTTGTGATCTCTGTCGGTCAAATAAATAAATAAAATCTTTAAAAAAAAAAAACAAAACATTTAAAAAGACTCAATATATTCTGAATCTCACCATGCTAAAACATTCAATTTGGATAGTTGGGGCCTAAAGGCAATAATTTTATATTGTGATATTTCACATGTATGTGGTAAATGGTTCCATGGCAATATAATAATAATAATATGTTCCCATGAGTATAGACAAGAAATAATTGTTGCTTTTGTTTTCTCCCTTATGCTAGTAACACAAATTACTCATAACCTAAACAAGCATATGAATATATACATATTGATGTCATCATTAACTTTGTAACTTTCTCATGAAATATTCCTTATTTTTAAGTAACAGAAAGTACACCTAGATAGAAATAAGATTTTAAAGGACTTGTTTTTGTTACATTTTAGGAATCATTTGATTAATTTTAATAACAATCTGGATTTGATGACCAAATTGTGTTGTATAATTTAAGAGTTTTTTTTTTTTTACCTTCCGGCAATTACATTTTTTTATTTTAAATATGTATATAGATGTATTATTTCTATATGTATAATCAATGCCTCTCATTTAGTGCAAAGGCTTCTCATTTCATTGATAGATAGAAAAATTCCTAATTGTCATTCAGAAAATAATTTGCAGTTAAGTACTTATCTACACTTAGAAATTGCATATTTAGGTATTTTCTTCAGTTGTCAAATAAATACAACTCTAACATCACCACACCCAAACATATCCATTGTTAAATTAATAATTATGTTTTTAAAAAGCACTGGAAAACTGAGGTCAACAGTTCACATTTGATTCAATCATCTGCAAGATTTTTGAGCTAAGGTAGATCACTTTCCCTCTCCATGTTTTTGTTTTAGGAAGGCTGAAATGTGAGGTCCTCAGGATTTATAAGTCATTAATTAAAATTTTGTTTCTTGCCATTTTCTCCATAGCTCTTTTTTTTTTTTTAAGATTTTATTTATTTATTTGTTAGAGAGAGAGAGCGCAAGCACAGGCAGACAGAGTGGCAGGCAGAGGCAGAGGGAGAAGCAGGCTCCCTGCTGAGCAAGGAGCCTGATGTGGGACTCCATCCCAGGACGCTGGGATCATGACCTGAGCCGAAGGCAGCTGCTCAACCAACTGAGCCACCCAGGCGTCCCAGGACCACATAGCTCTTAATAATATATTGAGAACATAAATTTACACATTTGGCAGTTTCTAAAACCAAAAGTAGAAACAAAACCTTTAAAAATCTTATGGTCAAGTTATGAATGTAAATGATGTTAAACAAAAAGTTTCACCCTGATAAGATATTTTTGACTGATCTTTATTTTCATTTTATAAAGTTATCTCCTTCATATATAAAAGTACTTCTTAGAATTTATGTATATAAAGTATCTGAAACTTGAAAATATATCATCTGATATGTCTAAATAAAGATTAATTTTAATGCACTTGGATTATTAAGTTGTCTTACAGTTTTGGTTCTAGAGGTTGCAGGCTATTCTAGTTTATCAAAAAAAAAAAAAAACTTTTTTTTTTTTTTTTTACTTTAAGCAAATGTAAGGAAGCCAGGTCTCTTAGATCATATTTCACTCATGGGAATGACTAATGTATTAACAGACAAAATGTGATAGTTATTCATTCATTTCAATGACTTTGAGGAAGATCTTTTTTTCTCAATATTTCTTCTTACATTATTTTGGATGCAAACTATACTGTAGTGAGAATTTAAAAAACAGGTCGGAAGGAGAGTTAGGAATGGTTGATAGATATAGGTATACTTTGCTTTTGCAGAAATTTAAGAATAATTCCAATCTGGAGCGTGCTATTTTATTTTATTGATGACTTTTGTCTTTTTGTTTGTTTGTTTGTTTGTTTCTCTGAACAACTTCAAAACAAATTGATTTAGATGAAAATAACTTGAAACCATTCATGAAAGAGTTAGAGCAATGATTAAAGTGTATTGTTATGATATGGCATATCAGCTGATTCTTTAGTTGAATAGAAATAAATAAAATATGAGGTTGTTTTCAATGTAGCAGTAAATATCTCTCAAGATATTTCAGATTTTAAAAATTACTAAGATCTGAATTATTACTATCATAATTCAAGTTCAAATTTATTTCCAACATTTGCTGCACTTTTGTTTTTATGTTCATAAGTAGTTCCATAAGGATAGTAAAAGACATGCAAGGTGAAAATAATACAGCTGATCACCAAAGCTCTATTTTAGTACAAGTTAACAACTTAAACTTACTCCTAATGCTGCATTTTATACTTAAAATAGATACACTTATTTCAAACTATGACATAATGTTTTTGGTTTTCTAATGTGTATGGTTTTTTAACTTCTATTTTAATATTTCATCACAATAATTTTTATTTGTTCCAGGGCAGTAAAAATTATTTGGAAAGGACTAGCTTCAAATTATATAAATTATATAACATCTATTTTTGCCACATTGATTTAAATGCATGCTTAAGTTTAAAAATTAAGAAATACTTGACCCAGAATTAAACCACCCTCTTATTCTGTGTGTGATTCTGCTAACTAAATAAATGGGTCAAATGTGCTTTCCCTTGGGGTTGTTAGTCTTGCTTGTCTACTTAATATCCATGCAATAACTTGGGGCTTGGTGTATTACTTTAAAAAGTATACTATTTCTTAACTTTTTTTCCATAGTATTATGCTCAAATACTCCTTAAATCTGTTCATTTTGAAACTGTTTTTTATAGAATGCCTGTGAAATTCAAAGAATTTTTTTTATTTTGACTTCATACTTTTAAAATAATGGTGACAATATAGTATATTGGAGGAAAGTTATTTTTCTAAAGATGTGTATCTTTTGCTAATCATAAGAGAAATTATTTTATAGAGAATTTATATCTAATAGTACATTTTTATAATTTTACCTTGTGTAAAAAAAAGAAAAATCACCAGAAGAGTCCTGTAATAAACTAGATAATATGATGTACAATATAGCTATAGGAGAATTCATATATATATACACATATATATACACACACATATAATAATTTATAAATATACAAATATATAAATAAAATATAACCATATAAATATATAAGTATATATTTATATAGTATCTACCTAAAAGCCACTATAATCTTGTAAACTTATAAACAATAGAACCGTGCTTATAACTAGATGTAGCATATTGTATATCACTATCTGTCAGGTATATATGGATATAATGAAAATAAATACAACTCATAGAACTTCCTGAATTATTCAGAATTAACTGAGAAGATGCAAACTGCGGAGTGCTTTCCCTGGTGTGGATAATGCATCATGATCAATAAGCAAACACTGTCCTTAAGTTAAAACCAAATTTAAGAATGCATTATTAAAGAAGCATAAAATATGCAAACATGCACATCTGATGACATTTGCACTGTGATAGAAAATATCGGTTCTTAATTCCACAATTTTAGGCAATATGATGCTTGAAATATTGCATGTAGAGGACCCTTGCAATTAGAAAGTAAAGTACATATGGGGCACCTGGGTGGCTCAGTCAGTGAAGTGTCCAACTCCTGATTTCAGCTCAGGTAATGATCTCAGGTTCCTGAAATTGAGCCCCACATCAGGTTCTGCCCTGGGCAGGGTTTCTCCATTTAGGATTCTCTCTCTCTTCCTCTCCCTCTTCCCCTCTCCCAACTCTCCCCACTCCTGCTGCTGGCATTCTCTATCTCTGTGAAAGAGGAAGAAGGAGAAGAAAGAGATGAAAGAAAGAAAACTTGTACCCCTGGAGCTAATAATACATTATATGTTAATAAAAAATAAAATAAAAATAATAATAATAAAAGGAAGAAAGAAAGAAAAAAAGAAAGAATGAATGAAAGAAAGAAAGGAAGAAGGAAGAAAGAGAAAGGAAGGGGGACAGAGGAGGGAAGTAGGGAGGGAGGGAGGAAAAGAAGGAAGGAAGAAGAGAGAAAGGTAAAAAATTTAACTATTTGAGAACTGTATCAGAAAGATAAAGGTTCAGTATCTAATCTGGTTTCTTATCTTCATCAAGCCCATTCAGAAAAGAGGTAAACAAATAAACAATGAGCATTCCTTTCTATACCAAGTATCTGTAATGGAAAGTTTACCACCTACCTTAACAATTAACACAGATTTCTAAAACTAAGTTTATTTAATTAATCTTGTTAATTAAACTTTTTTGATTAGTCTCCATAGGTATTGGTTTAAAACTTCAAAAGGAAAACTTATATTTGATATCCATTCTTAAAGAGCTTGGAAAATGCAAACTCATAAATTATGTACACTGAATGATTTACATCACTTTAAATATTTTAAAAAATGGATTAGAATGTATGTATGAAAATAGGTTTAACTTAATTTTAAAATCCCTTGAATTATTCCTTTAATTAAAAAACTTTACTGGTTTCAAACATTTTATCTTAGTTTCATGAAACAATTTACAAGAGAAATTAATTCATTTTCAGTAAAATTCAAATTACTAATAAACCAATTAAAAACATAGAACTATCTTAGCTCTCCAAAATAGAAAGGAAAAAAAAAATCATTTAAATATTGACACTAGAAAGTTGGTTGCATCTATTTGCAGGGGGTCATTCCCCTCATTCCCTGAATACTTTGGCTCTTGACTTACTCTTCCTCTCTTCAGCCCTATTAACTATTATAATTATTAGAATCAATTTTCTTGTAGGTGTTCTTTCCAATAACCTTAAACTTCTTTCCTCCGATGAATTTATTATCCATCTTGACTTGGTTACTATGTCCCATGGATATTTCACTGATCTTCCTATGTGCAACTCTATATAACCTCAATTCTGAACCCCACACTGTATACCATCTTTTTGCATCTCACTGCCTATACTAACCCTAGTCTTATGCTTGTTGAACCCCACAGGGATTTCAGTCCAAATTCTCCCATCTACTTACCATCTTCACCATGTAGTACACCCCCACTCAGAACCTTATTTCCCTCCTTACCTAACTGAAAGTCCAGGTCCCATCATTTTAATCATTCTCCTGCAGGTATATTCAATTCCTTTGTCTTCTTTCACAATTTGCCTAGTTCTACCCAACTTTCTGCTTTCTTTGAGATGTTAATGCACAGGTGAGTGTGGTTGGAGAGAAACACATAGTCATAATAATACTGTCCCTTTAAATTTAAAGGCCTTCATCTGAGCCCTCTTAATGTTTTTCATGAACCATACTATATTTCCTTTGTTTATTCACTATCTCACTTCCCCTATAAATCTCAAATCTTTTATCTACAAGCCAAAGGCAAAAGGCTGTGAAAACTAAGATTTTTATATCTCATCTGATTATGAGACTTGACCTGGTCTGATCAATTCCTTTGGGTGTAAAACTTATGTGAAATTGATGTATATCTATTTATATTTCTTATTCTGATTAGTGTGACTATTCATATACTTCCCTACAGGTTTACTAATGTTTTGCTTACAAGGTATACGTAAGTCTTTAAAGTATATATCACAATATTACCTGTCTAAAATCCAAAAAAGTTCATATTTTATGACATATCTGTCTACAGAGGTCTTGGGTAAGAATTATGGATCTTGTATTTGTTTCCACAATACATGTTATCTCTATGAAGGAAATCATGACTCTATATAAGATCTGTATCCCTCTTATATAATATAAGGGCAAATATAAGTTAAAAATAAGAAGCTTGAGGGGTGCCTGGGTGGCTCAGCTGTTAAGTGACTGTTTTGGCTCCTGTCATGGTCCCAGGGTCCTGGGATGGAGCCCCACATTGGGCTCTCCTCTTGGCGGGAAACTTGCTTCTCCCTCTCCCACTCCCCCTGCTTGTGTTCCCTCTCTCACTGTGTCTCTCTTTTTCAAATAAATAAATAAAATTAAAAAAAAAAAAAAGAAGCTTAACTCTCCCTGTTGAAAATAAGGGAAGAACCTCCCCCCCCCACCTGCCCACCTCCCACCTTTAGAAGGCTTTCTTTAGAAAACTTGTAACTTTTTTCTTTGTCTCTTTAAAATGTATGTAAACATTTTCAAAAGCCAAATAAGCCAATTGCCAGCTATAAGGCACAATAATGTCTTTCTCAAGAACCTGGGAGCCATCTCTTTGAAATGCAACATCAAGTAAGATAGCATCTATCTTCAGGTTTCTGTTGAAGGGTAGAAGTCTTAAGTCAGTGGGTACCTCATGCTAAATTGTCAAAGTTACCTCTTGTCACAAAAATACTACAGTTTATTTTTTCTTTGGGAAAAACTGATTAGCAAACACAGATGACCCATCCAATTATCAGGAGATTCTTGGAAGAATGATGTGTGACAAACATTGCTGTCAAGTTCTCTTATTTAAGGACTAGTTACTAATCATTGCGAGAACATGTATACAATAGAGTTCTATCTTCTTGGCAATATAAAAGGGTAAGATTTTATTCTGGCTTAAAGCCTATTCTATAATAAAGCTGTTTTCTTACTCTTCTACTATTGTGGAAAGGTTTTCTGGGTTGGCTGAAGATTTTGTTTTTAATGGTTTTCCCCAACAGTAACTCCATCTAACTAACTTACTCAAAGATACTCCCCCAGAAATTCTTCCCTCTCTTTCATACCTTTTAGAACATTTTTCCTTAATTGAATCTTTCTCATTAGCTGGAATTTCTTCCATCCCGACCTTACACTTCTTTCAAAAATGATCTTTCTACTATTATTTTCTTTCAAAATCAGACAAGCTCCTCCTGTAAGTCATTTCTGATAGACACTCTAATTAGGCTTTTATATCCATATATATAGAAATAAACATATTTACAGAAATGTCCATTTATATGAAAAGTGTGTGTGTGCTTGTGTGTATATATTTAAAATGTACAAAGTGTTTTATACTCACTAACTGATACCATACTTACATGGAAATCAATGAACTGAAATTCAATATCTTAATAGTGGTTTTAGTTTAAATATATAGTAAAATGCACAAATATTATTTGCACAGTTTGATTAGTCTTGACAAATGCATATACCTTTGTAACCAGATCATATTAAGATACAGAATATAACCATATATAATCTATGAAAGTTCCCTCATTTTCTTCCCAGTCAACACTCTTATACCTAAGGCAACCACTTTGCTAATTGTTTTATCATATTAGTTACCATATGTTAGATATATTTAAAAATGACACTTTTATGGGCAAATTTTTTTCATTCTCTTGGATAAATACATAGGAGTAGAATCCTTATTTCATGGAACAGTTGTTATTTGTCTTTATAATACATTGGCAAAGCACTTTCCATTGTGCTATATCATTTTACACACCCACCACATAATAGTTCTAATTACTTTTCCAACATGGCAGCATTTGATGTATCACATTTAAATTTCAGCCAAACTTCTAATTCTGCAGGGTAATTTTATCATGGTTTTAACCTGATTTTCCTTAATGACAAATGTTCATTTTCTTATTTGGTTTTCTTGCTCTCCCTCGCTCTCTCTCTCTTTCTTTCTTTTTTTCTTTTTCTTTTTTTTTTTTTTAACTACCATTTTACATCTCCCTTTGTGAAGTATCCAAGAGTTTTGCTCATTTTTTTCTAATATAGAATGCTCCATGAATTTGCATATCATCCTTGCACAGAGACCATGTTAATTTTTTCTATAATGTTCCAATTTTAATATATGTGCTTGCAAAGTGGGCATTTGTTCTCTTTTTTTCTTTTTAAGATTTTACTTATTTATTTTAGAGACAGAGAGAGAGAGACCCAGCAGTGGGAAGAGGAGGGAGGGGGACAAGCAGACTCTACACTGAGTGCAGAACCCCACAATGGATTGATCCCACAACCGTGAAACCAAGACCCCGGGCGAAATCAAGACTCAGATGCTGAACCGCTTAAACAACTGAGCCTCTCAGGTGCCCAGGTACTTGCTCTTTTTTATTTATTGGCTTATTTGTCATTTTGTTGTCACATGGGATTTTTATGTATTTGATTTGTTTTTTTGTAAGTTATACATTTTACAAATAATTTCTTCTAGGTTGTAGTGTACTTAGTGATTTTTTTTAACAGTGTTATGTGGCAAGTAGCATTATTTAAATTTAATCATGTCTGATTTTTTATTTACTCCCTTAAATTTTTTTAAGGTGCTTTTACCTTTTGTCTAAGAAATATTTGCCTGGACCCAAGTCATAAAGATATTCACCTGTGTTTTATGAGATTTGTAGTTTTTGCTTTTTATGTTTAGGTATATGATCTATCACAAATTAAGCTTTGTACATGGTGTGAGGTAGGGGTTAATATTCTTTGTGACACAAATGGGATATATAATATAAATACTTGTTGAAAAACCTTATTTTACTGAATAGCTTTGGCAACATTGTCCAAAATAATTGGCCAAATATATGAGTGGCCATATTTCTGGACTGTCTATTCTGTGCCTTTGATTTTTTTCCATTATCATGTCAATTTGGCTATATTATTACTATTATAGTTTTATAATAGTTTTTGAAGTGAGATTTTTTTAAGATTGGTTTTTCTTTTTTAGGTATTTGTACTTCCATTCAGCATGTCAACTTTTATAAGAAATTCTGATAGAATTATGACTGTGATTACTTTGAATCTATAGATTAATTTTGGGAAAATTGGCATTTTCACAATATTGACCCTTCAATTCTATAGACATGGTATATAGCTTTCTAATTTTTAGATTTTTTTTCTCAGAAATTTTCTGTACTTTTGTATGTACTTTCACTTATTTTATTCAATGTTTTCCTGAGTTGTTTACTGATTTAATGGTATTAAAATAAATTTTAAAGTCTTTTTATTTTGAAATAATTATAAACTCACAGGAAATGTCAGAAATAATGCAATGTGTCCAGCTTCCTTTAATGGTGACATATTTTTTTTTTTACTTTATTTAAGCTTTATTTAAACATATGATGTAACCCCACCACCCTCACCCAACCCCTCTTCCCCCCTCCCCCCTCAGTTTGTTTTATGACATTAAGAGTCTCTTTTGGTTTTTCTCCCTCCCGATCCCATCTTCTTTCATGATGAATGGATAATGATGACGTATTTTATAATTGCAGTATAACACTGAAACTGAGAGAAATAACATTGGTAAATCATTATTAACTAGACTACAGAACTTATTCAACTTTTACTGTTTTTAAACTGCATTTGTGTTTATAGATTGTTCTAAGAAATTTTATTCCATGTAATGATTTGTTCAGCCACTACAAAAATTAACTGTTCTTAGCTTTCCTACAACCACAAAAGATCTGTTTTATACCATTCCTGTCCCATGGCAGCCACTAATCTATTTTCCATCTCTATAGATCTGTCCTTTTGAAAATGTCATATAAATGAAATTATACATAATGCCATGTCTTTAAATTACATCAAAGAATCTTGGGAGTTGGTGGAAGTGGGTGGGAGTACAGGCGAAAAATTTAACCATGAGTTAATAATTGTCAAAGCTTGGTGAGGATCCATAAGGATTTATTATATTCTCTACTTTGAAATACTTTTAATATTCCCTTAATAATAATAAAAATTAAAAGCTATTAAAGAATAGATAAAATATTTAAATAGAGGATATTCAGAACAGAAAAAAGGTGAGAAGAATGCTGTCTAAAGTTGGAAAATACATCAGAGAAAAAAATAATTTGGAGTGTCAAAAGCTAGATAGAAGAAAAAAAAAAGAAAGAAAAAAAAACAGATAGAAAATAATCAGAGAAATTAAGTAACTAAGTAAGAAAATAACCAGAGAAATTTGAGAAAACTCAGAGAAATGACTGAGATAATAGTAATGGGCATAAAGATTGACTTCATATAGTTGTTTTAAAAATGAGAAAAAAAATCAATGATATAACATAATTTCCTCAAGGTCCATGCACATTATTGCAAATGTCAGGATTTTCTTCTACCTCATGCTTAAGTAATATTTCAATGGTTTTGTGTCTCTGGTTTAAATGCCCATCATCAAAAAATAGAGAAGATAGAGTATACATTCATATCCAGTTATAAATGACAATGCAAGGGATACAAAAAGATGGCTTCCATTCATAAATAATAACACAAAAAATAAAAAAAAGATGGTTTCCAGTCACAAATGCCAACATAGGTGGTAGAAAAACATGGCTTCAAGTCATAATTGATAATGCAAGAGATAGAGAAAAGCTGTTTCTTGTCATACATGAGAACTCACATGAGAGAAAACAAAAAGTTTTCAGCCATGAGTTGTAACTCTAATAGAAAAAGGTTTCTAACCATAAATGAAAAGTCAGATGATAGAGAAAAAAGATTTTCTTTTCTTTTAAAGATTTTATTTATTTATTGGCAGACAGATATCACAAGTAGGCAGAGAGGCAGACAGAGAGAGAGAGGAGGAAGCAGGCCCCTGCTGAGCAGAAAGCCGAATGTGGGGCTTGATCCCAGTACCCTGGGATCATGACCTGAGCCGAAGGCAGAGGCTTTAACCCACTGAGCCACCCAGGTGCCCCAAAGATTTTCATCATAAATGACAACTCAAGCAATTGAGAAAGATAATTTCCAATTATAATAACTCACATGATAAAGAATGGAAGATTTTCAGTCATAAATGATAATACACATGATAAGAAAGAATGTTTCTTAATCATCCGTTATGACTTAGGTAGAATGGGAAGAAGTTTCTCAGTCATAAACACAAATCAGATAATAAAGACAGAAAGACTTTCAGTCATAAATGATAACTCAAGCGGTGGAAAATGAAAGGTTTCCAATCATAAATGATAAATCAAGAGATAGGGAAATAAAGTTTTCCAATGATAAATGGAAGTCAGGTGACAAAGAAAGAAGATTTCCAGTCATAAATGTTAGTAGAGGTGATAGAGAAAAGTTTCTAGTCATTACTGATAATTCACATGATGGATAAAGAAGCTTTTCAATTATAGATAATATATCAGATGACTATTTACAGTAAAAAATGATGACTCATATGATAGACATGGTGAATTTCCAGTCATAAAGGATAATTCAGGTGGTAGAGAATGATAGAGAATGATAATTTTCCATTTATAAATGTTAACTCTAGTAATGGAGAAGGGTTTTCATTCATGAGTAGTAAATCAGGTGCCAGAGAAAGAAGAGTTTCCAGCCATTATCATTAATTAATTAATTAATATAATTAATTAATTAATGATAACTCAGGATACAAGAAAATGTTTCTAGTCATAAACAAGTCAGGTGATAGCAAAAGATTTCTAATCATAAATGATAACATGGTATAGAAGAAGGGGCTTTTCCAGTTATTTTTGATAACTCATATGATAAGATTGCTGGTCAAAAATAATAACTTACATGATAGAAAAAAAAAGATTTCCAATTATAAATATTTATCTACTAGAAAAAGGTTTTCAGTCATAAATAATAACTCACATGATA